>VSMD01033982.1:0-67408 GCA_008750895.1 Mirza zaza
CCCAGCCAGTAATATAAGTTTTTTTTGTTTTTTGTTTTTTTTTTTGAGACAGAGTCTCGCTTTGTTGCCCAGGCTAGAGTGAGTGCTGCGGCGTCAGCCTAGCTCACAGCAACCTCAAACTCCTAGGCTCAAGCAATCCTGCTGCCTCAGCCTCCCGAGTAGCTGGGACTACAGGCATGCGCCACCATGCCTGGCTAATTTTTTCTATATATATTAGTTGGCCAATTAATTTCTTTCTATTTATAGTAGAGACGGGGTCTCACTCTTGCTCAGGCTGGTTTCGAACTTCTGACCTCAAGCAATCCGCCCGCCTCGGCCTCCCAGAGTGCTAGGATTACAGGCGTGAGCCACCGCACCCGGCCCGTAATATATGTTTTTGCAATGAGTTTTTATTCACAAGCTTGATAAATATTTGGGACTTTGGATCTGCCTATTATCAATCATCTTTACCATTTTTAATTTCTAAAAAAAGCACTTTGTTTTTCAATTCAATTTAGTGTGCATTAAATTTTTTTCTGTGCAGAATTTAGTGCTTATGCTATCCACTCTTATGAAATTTGGGTAAAAAGCACTTTCAAGAAAGCTTTTATTGGCCGGGCGCGGTGGCTCATGCCTGTAATCCTAGCACTCTGGGAAGCTGAAGCAGGCTGATTGCTTGAGGTCAGGAGTTCGAAACCAGCCTGAGCAAGAGCGAGACCCCGTCTCCACTATAAATAGAAAGAAATTAATTGGCCAACTAATATACATAGAAAAAATTAGCCGGGCATGGTGGAGCATGCCTGTAGTCCCAGCTACTCGGGAGGCTGAGGCAGCAGGATTGCTTGACCCTAGGAGTTTGAGGTTGCTGTGAGCTAGGCTGACACCACGGCACTCACTCTAGCCTGGGCAACAAAGCCAGACTCTGTCTCAAAAAAAAAAAAAAGAAAGCTTTTATTTACAGTACTTTACATAGTGAATGTTTTATTTGTATTTACTGTAATAGGGCAGTAATTTAGTTAAGTAATGATATTCTATACTTCAACTACTTCATTACCCAGTTATTTCTAAAGTAATGAGTTTTTTTAAGAAATTAGGTAATCTAGTGATTACCTCACTCTGGGAGGCTGAAGTAGGAGGACTGCTTGAGCTCAGGATTTCTAAGACCAGCCTGAGCAAGAGCGAGACCCCGTCTGTACTAAAAATAGAAAGATTAGCTGGGCATCATGGCAGGCGGCTATAATCCAAGATACTTGGGAAGTTGAGGCAAGAGTATCACTTAAGCCCAGGAGTTTGACATTGCAGTCAGCTACAATGATGCTACTGCATTCTACCCAGGGCGACAGAGTAAGACTCTTGTTGAAAGAAAGAAAAGAAAGGATAAAAAGGGAAGTAAGGGAAGGAAGGGGAGGGAGGGATGGAAGGGGAGGGAGGGATGGGGAGGGAGGGATGGAAGGGGAGGGAGGGAGGGAGGGAGGGAGGGAGGAAGGAAGGAAGGAAGGAAGGAAGGAAGGAAGGAAGGAAGGAAGGAAGGAAGGAAGGAAGGAAGGAAGGAAAGGAAGGAATCATTTTATCCAAAGCATCTATAATTCAAATAGTATACATAAATCTTCATCCTATACTCAATATTCTAGGCAACTCTAGGAGGCCGAGGTGGGCGGATCGTTTAAGCTCAGGAGTTCGAGACCAGCCTGAGCAAGAGCGAGACCCCATCTCTACTATAAATAGAAAGAAATTAATTGGCCAACTAATATATATAGAAAAAATTAGCCGGGCATGGCGGCACATGCCTGTAGTCCCAGCTACTTGGGAGGCTGAGGCAGCAGGATTGCTTGAGCCCAGGAGTTTGAGGTTGCTGTGAGCTAGGCTGACGCCATGGCACTCACTCTAGCCTGGGCAATAAAGTGAGACTCTGTCTCAAAAAAAAAAAAAAAAAAAATTCTAGGCAAATATAAACTAAGAAAAGTTCTTTAAAAATAATTATAGAATTGAATCTACGTTTATATTTTTCATTCATTCACTCTACATTAGCCTAATATTCGAGAGCTGCAGTCTCCAACCCTTGGGCCATGGACCAATACAGGTCTGTGGCCTGTTAGAACCAGGCCACACAGCAGAAAGTGAGTGGCAGTGAGCAAGTGAAGCTTCATCTGTATTAAGATTTACAGCCACTCCCCATGGCTAGCATCACTGCCTGAGCTCCATTTTCTGCCAGATCAGCAGTGGCATTAGATTCTCATAAGAACTTGAACCCTACTATAAATTGCACATGCAAGGGATCTAGGTTGCACACTTCTTATGAGAATCTAATGCCTGATGATCTGAGGTGGAACCGAGGTGGTGATGCTAGCACTGGGGAGTGGCTACAAATACAAATTATCATTAGCAGAGAGGTATGACTGCACAATAAATGAAATGCACTTGAATCCTCCTGAAACCAACCCCTATGCCAGTCCACGGAAAAATTATCCTTCATGAAACAGGTCCCCAGTGCCAAAAAGTTTGGGGACCGCTATTCTAGAGAATGATTTAATAACAATAAATAATATAGAAAAATGTCTTGGAGTTCACAATATAATTTTACAAAAACTTATTCAAGTGAAAAAAAAATTTTTTTGAGACAGGGTCTTGCTGTCTCATGGGCTAGGGTTAAGTGGCATCGTAATAGTTCACCGCAATCTCCAACTCCTGGGCTCAAGCAATCCTCCTGCCTCAGTCTCCCAAGTAGCTGGGCCTACAGGTGTGCACCATCACACCCAGCTTATTTTTCCATTTTCTGTATGGATGGGGTCTCACTCTTGCTCAGGCTGGTCTGGAACTTCTGGCCTCAAACAATCCTACCACTTCAACACCTGCTAGGATTACAGATGTAAGCCATCACACGTAGCCTCAAGTGAAATTTTTATAGTGTTTCTAAAGTTCTTATAACTGTCTATAATCTAGGCACTCACAAGTTAAATATTTATATTTGAGAACATCAATTTACCATTAAATTCCACTTTATAGTTGTATTTTTTCCAAGTAAAATCTTTGTTTCATAATGAAAACCCAACAAGTAGCTACTTTAAAACTGGAAAGAAGAGAAACATTAACAAATTCTCTACGACTTCCAATTACAACTTCACTGTGAAAGATAGCTACTTGTTAGCTTATGCCTATGTTTGGCTTATGGTAATTGCCATAACACACACTTAAACACAATGTGTTTTATTGACTTACCCAAATGATTATAATGAAAACTTTAATTCAAACAAATAACTAGAGTATATGTGTAATCAGATCTCCATCAAAAACATTTAAGTGTTCTATTATATTGCTAATAAAAGTACTTTAATGTCTAACATCCAAACTAGTCATATAGAATATAGTACATATGATTACTGGGCAAATTTGAACTATATCCAAAACTTGTATTTACAATACATAAATACACGATAGTACTCATTTGTAAGGGATCAAAAGCTAATATTCTGTTTTTACCTTTATGCTTGACTATAGAAACTATTTATCAGAGTATAGTCATCCCTCAGTTGTCAAGGAAGATTGGTTCCAGGACCTCCTGCAGATACTAAAATCTGCAGATGCTCAAGTCCCTGATATAAAATGGTGTAGTAGTATTTGCATATAACCTATACACATCCTCCTGTATACTTTAAATCATCTCTGGGTTACTTATACCTAATAAAATGTAAATGCTATGTAAATAGTTGTTTATTGTCTAGGGTATAAAGAAAAAAAAGTCTGTACATGTTCAGCACAATTGTAAACTTTTTAAAAAATATTTTCAATCTGCAGTAGGTTGAATCCAAGGATGCAGAACCCTCGGAATTGGAGGGCTAACTATAATTAAGTGTACAACCTCTACGCTTTTCAACTCTTTAAAATGTAAAGTATTTTATTTTAAACTTCCTTTTTTTTTTTCTTTTTGAGGCAGAGTCTCACTCTGTTGCCCAAGATGGAGTGCCATGGCATCAGCCTAGCTCACAGCAACCTCAAACTCCTGGGCTCAAGCAATTCTCCTGCCTCAGGCTCCCATGTAGCTGGGACTATAGGCACGCGCCACTATGCCCAGCTAATTTTTTCTATGTACTTTTAGTTGGCCAATTAATTTATTTCTATTTTTAGTAGAGACAGGGTCTCACTCTTGCTCAGGCTGGTTTCAAACTCCTGACCTTGAGTGATCCACCTGCCTCGGCCTCCCAGAGTGCTAGGATTACAGGCGTGAGCCACTGCGCCTGGCCAAGAAATTTTAAACTTCTAAACTACAATTTACAATTATCAAGTATAGGTTCAAACTATTTGTTCTGGTATATTGTGCATGTAAGTATTTCCCTATTAACAAATAAAAGTCAATCATATTAATAACTTCATTCTCTAATCTAAATTGAATTACTAAACCCTTGAAAACTCTGTTATCAGTGTTTATTCATATAGTCTCTTCTAATAAACTATAAGCAATATAAGCCGGAACCTATGTGAAAATTCATCTTAAGTGAATGAATAAGTAATAGTATTATGGCTAAGTCACCTCTACTTGCACATAAACATCAAAAATCAATCCCTGTAAAATCTACATTTGGCGGTGTTACAGAATAAGAATATATAAAAGAACAAAAAATTTATTACCTTTATATTCATTTTTAAAAAATACTTTGTTCCCTTTTAGGTTACGATGGTTGAACAACAAAACGTAAAAAGAATAGATTACATACTGATAAATTGATTTATGTGAAATTCTTAAAAGGCAAAACAAATCTATGGTAATGAAAATCAGATCAGTAGATACCCAGGGCTGGAGTGGGCAGGAGTAACTACAAAGGAGCAAGAAGTAGCTTTACTGAATGATTGAAATGCTCTACATCTTGACTATGGTGATTAAACTTAAAAAAAAAAAAACCTCATGGAACATTTAAAATGGGTGTACTTCTGTACCTCTGTAAATAAGGTCTTTAAAAAGAGGTGAAAAAGAGAAAGAATACAAGAGTAGTAGCAGAACCAACAAATGTAGAGAATATCATAGGTGGAAGAGATAGATAAAAAATAAAGTAGGCCGGGCGCGGTGTCTCACGCCTGTAATCCTAGCACTATGGGAGGCCAAGGTGGGCAGATTGCTCGAGATCAGGAGTTCGAAACCAGCCTGAGCAAGAGCGAGACCTCGTCTCTACTATAAATAGGAAGAAATTAATTGGCCAACTAATATATATAGAAAAAATTAGCCGGGCATGGTGGTGCATGCCTGTAGTCCCAGCTACTTAGGAGGCTGAGGCAGGAGGATCGCTTGAGCCCAGGAGTGTGAGTTTGCTGTGAGCTAGGCTGACGCCATGGCACTCACTCTAGCATGGGCAACAAAGCGAAACTCTGTCTCAGAAAAAAAATAAATAAATAAAGTAGAAAGGGAAACCAAAATAAATGAATACAGCTCTATGCAAAATATCACTATTCATACAGCATTTTATAATTTCCAAAGTCCTCCAACATATTTCAGTTGTTTTCCTCATAACTCTTAAGTTAGCGCTTGATAATGTCTCTGCTTAAGAAAAGGAGTGCTTTTGCAATTTCGCACAGGGTCTCAGGGCCCAAATAGAATTAGAACCCAGATCTTCTATATTCCTAAAAGAGAACTTTCAGGAAGTTAAGGAAACAAAGACCAACCTTGAGAAGAAATAGAATTAACTCCTGAGGCTCCTATTAATACTATTTATTCTGTTGCTCATCTCTTCTCAAGTTTACTTTGTCTCTGAAACATACCAACAGAAATAGGGAGCAATGACTTCCATGCTTCCATATACCTACTGCCAAAGAAATCAAGAGGCCATGGCACTTCCATTTATAAAGTAATTCTCCTTAGGAGGTGTCTTCTGCTTTTCCTACTTTTCACTTCTGAGACCCATCATCAGCCAAAACAGAGGTGTTTCGACCAGCCATCTGTTTCAGATACTCACGAAAGCCAGGCAATGATTTGCTAACTGTGAGTGTTAAAATCTTCCCCCAAAGGGCCATACCCATATTCTTTACTGATATGTGTGGCAGAATTTCTCTCATTATTTTATGGAAGGGGCTTAGCTAAAGAATTCAACACAAAGTACTCTTTTTATACCATCTGAAGAGTGGCATAGTCCCATTAGGGCTCAAAGCGTAAATGCTAATTATCAAATGTTTTTACTGTAAAAGAGTAAGTATAAGCTCATAACACTTGGGTAAAACTGTTGAAGTTCAAATTCTAGCCTCATCCACTACATAAATGACCTTGGGCAAATTAATGAATCCCTTTGTATGCTCATTTATGAAATAGGGATACTGGTACTACATCACATAATTTTTCAGACAATTAAATGTGAAGAATATCTTTAAAATGCTGTTACACATAAATTGCTTGACACATAAACTGGCAAAAAAGGTTTTCAATTATTACCAATACTAAATTTATTATTCTTTCTTCTCTTGAACTACTAACATTATTTCCTTTGATAAATGTCCTATAAACACTTCTGTAAGTAGATTTTTAAAAATTAAAACTAATTTTATAAAGAAAAGCATAATCAACAACTTAGCTCACTATTAGAAACTTTTCTGTTCTTGTTCAGCTTCAAAACTAAATACCAGGCCGGGCGAGGTGGCTCACGCCTGTAATCCTAGCACTCTGGGAGGCTGAGGCAGGCAGACTGCTCAAGGTCAGGAGTTCAAAACCAGTCTGAGAAAGAGCAAGACCCCACCTCTACTAAAAATACAAAGAAATTAATTGGACAACTAAAAATACATAGAAAAAAAAAATTAGCCGGGTATGGTGGCGCATGCCTGTAGTCTCAGCTACTTGGGAGGCTGAGGCAGAAGGATTGCTTGAGCTCAGGAATTTGAGGTTGCTGTGAGCTAGGCTGACGCCACGGCACTCTAGCCTGGGCAACAGAGTGAGACTCTGCCTCAAAAAATAAATAAATAAATAAACAAACAAATTAAATACCAAATTTAATAAAGAACTAATCACTTGCTCCAGGTCAGGAGTTCGAGACCAGCCTGAGCAAAAGCAAGACCCCGTCTCTACTATAAATGGAAAGAAATTAATTGGCCAACTAATATATATAGAAAAAATTAGCTGGGCATGGTGGCGCATGCCTGTAGTCTCAGCTACTTGGGAGGCTGAGGCAGCAGGATTGCTTGAGCCCAAGAGTATGAGGTTGCTGTGAGCTAGGCTGATGCAATGGCACTCACTCTAGCCTGGGCAACAAAGCGAGACTCTGTCTCAAAAAAAAAAAGAACTAACTGCAATGTTTTCTGAAGGAGAAAGAAGTAGTAAACATTCATGGCTGGCAAGCAATAAGGATCACTACCTATTTACAAGTAAATATTAAAAATAGAAGAGAAAAATATCTATTTTTTAAAAGTTAAGAATAAATGAAAGTAACTGAAATCTCATGTAACACATCTTTAGTTCAAATCATCAAAAATGTAAATCATTTATCATACATCAGGTTTTATTTATATGTGAAAGGTGAACCCATTATCTGTAGTTAATCCATTTAGAAAATTTATATCTTTTCTCTCAAGTCCATAATTATAATTAATTAGTTTTATGCCTTATCAGTTTTTTATCCTTGATTTTTATTAACAGGAAATAGATGACACATGAATCTCTTTTATGTAACTTGAAATAAAATCTTAGCAATAGCAAGAAAAGAAATTAACATAAGTTAATGAGCCACATCTCTACTGAAGAATGTCATTTACCTCTTTAAAGTTAACAGGACTATCCTGTGTCACTAAATAATGAGGCCCAATTGATCTCTCAGATTAATTTAATCTTTTAGTTTTTCTAATTGCCTGTTGTTATTCTTAATAGAAAATACAACCTGATGAATCAATCTTTTCATATAAAAAGTGGCTATTTTTTACATGTAATACAGATTACAATACGAAATGCTTTTCTGTATTACCACTTGCAAGTTTTAGAGGACTACTGGAATAATTACAGTGGAGTCAAGAGTTAATTAAGATTAGGCTCAGAACCACCTGATTAGAATATGAATTTTTATCCTTTACCTGTAATAAGTGGTAGAATTCCAGTATTAAATGAAAATAATTAAAACATAGTTTAGGAAGAGACATGAAAACACATGGCAGGAAATCAAAGAGAGAGATGGATCTAAAGGCAAGAACAGGGATGAATTATGTATAACTTTTGACATTTTGAACTTCATTATTTCCACAATATTTTTACTTTACTAGGTATCGATCCATAGATGAATAGATACTAAACAATCAAATAATTCAATAGATTATTTTTAATGTTAAATATTTCCAAAAAAATCCCATCCAATAAGATAGCTACATATATATCACCTCAGAGACGTTTATGGTCTAACTATCACACTAACATGGACCCCAGGAAGAGAAATAAATCGTGTTTAATGGCAATTCAGAAATATTCCATGAAGTCAATAAAACATTCATACTATTTTTAGGATTTTCATTTGTGAGCTATGAAGTATAATTATGCATGATAAAAATAAAATAACCTCTTAATCTATTTGTCTACTTTCATCTCTTAGTTTTTCATATGGCAAACAATGTATGCCAAAATGAATATTTTTCAGTACAGAATGTATAAGAAATAGTGCCTTTTTCCCTGTTGTTGAACTTTTTCCCCAGGTACTTCAAAGAAGAACCCTAGCCTTTGAATTTGAACCTCCTAACTGCAAACCATTTTATTTTTAAAGTATAGACAAACTATGTTCTTTAAAAATGACGGAGAAAACAGAATCAAAAAGTGAAAATTCATAGTATATACTTTTGTCCACAATTTTTTCTATAGAAGTTACTTTCAACATAACTACAACAGCATCATTTTTTTTACTTATTTTAATAAGACCCACATGTTTATTATGGGGTCATCAGGAACATAATTTTAATGGTTATGTATTATTATTTGTTAATTGGCTAGATCCCTTTTCTATCGTCAGGCAAACACCACATTGAATAAAAAAGGTGGTAGCAGGAAGGACCAACATTGTTTGACAGGCAGATTAAATGCAAACTCAATTGAACAATAAAGATATTTTGAATCTATTTCTAAAGCTTAATGATACCCAACTGCAGGTTTTCCAACTCTGTTTTCCTAAAAGAACTTAAATTTGGAAAATGTATGTTCTATTAATATTAATTAACAAATTATATTATACCAATTACTTAAATTCTCCTCACTCTATGCTGAGTTTTTAATTATTAGATGGAAATCTAGACTATTGATGTAAAGCATGCATACATAAATGTTACTAGACACTACTTTATATTATGTACCATAGGGAGTCAGTACAGCAGTCATTAAGAGCACAGACTCTAAAGTGAGACTACCTGAGTTAGAATCTTCAACTTAAAAAGGTGGAAGCTTACTCTGTGACTCTGGTTAAGTTACTGCACCTCCCTACGCCTTTGTTTCCTCATCTCTAAAGTAGGATAATAAAAACTATCTCAAAGGGTTGTTAGGAGAATTCAGTGAGTTCATACGGGTAAAGTTCTTGGCATAAGGTAAGCACTCTTCAGATGTTTGTTGTTTAAAACTTTTTAATTTAACTGACACTTATTCAGCACTTACTATGTGCTAGCTTAATTGCTTTACATAAATTTGCCTCAAATAGTCTTCACAATAACATAGGGTAAAGATAATATTATTACCCCCACTTAAAGATGAGAAAAGTAAAGCACAAAAAGATTAAATAATTAGGCCAAGGCCACACAAGTAAATATCAGAACAAGGATTTGAACCCAAGTCTCATAGCATAGCCTACGATTTTAACATAGATCACACGATACACTATATACTAGAAGCAGTAGCCTCCTACTATACTATATCTTGAAAAGAGGGCAGAAGAACCACAAGAGACTTTGCTGAAATAAACTAGAGTATGTATTGCTTGGAATAAAATAGAATATTTTAAAAATTAATGTAAGAAATAAGTCACTATAATATAGAAATATTTATTTATGAAGCAATATGTATGATATTTGTTTTAAAATAATCCAGCTTGGGGGAAAGAAGGAAAGAAAAGAAACAAAATTAGATTGGTAATTGTTAAAGTTTGATAATGAGTATATGGGGGTTCATTATTTTATTCCCTCTACTTTTATGTATTCCTAAAATCTCCATAACAAAAGGTTAAAAAATAGCAATAGGGTGGCATAGTTAATACTTCATTACACAAGCAAACAACTTTTTGACATGCTGTATCAAAAATGTAAAAAGGACATGATATACTTGATACTTACACATTTTACATCTTATATATAATCTATAAAAGGGTGGTCTTACTTTAAATAGTCGAGTATCTTCTCAACCAAAATGAAATATTAACAGAAGTATTTTGACACAAACATGAATATACATACTAAGTGGTTGTCTGCAGTTCCATCAACTCACTAAAAAAAAATTTCTTAAATAATAAACATTCTTTTCTTTTTTTTTTTTTTCCATTTCTTTCTCCTGCCTAATAATCTCTATGACCATGACAACACTCTCTGGTTTGTTGCCCAGGAAATGGATGGGTTTGTACGGACAAATATCATTCCACAACATGGTCATAAATTGAACAATATAATTAAAAAACAGAAATCTGCTTCACTAAGAAACACTTCTAAAAATTTCTCACTTCAAATTGTAGTTGTAAAAATATCTTTCTTTCATATGAATACATGTATATGGGCTTCTTATATGTACAAATATAACCAATAATTAATTAGAGAACTTTTTATATGCTCTGTTAAGCATATAAAGCATAAGAGAATCTTTATATGTACTGTTAAGCTGATAAAAAGCTAACATTTATTAAGCTACTCTATACTGGGCACTTTAAACACATTAGCTCACTAAACTTAAGAGGTAACTACATTTTTATACAAAGAATATTAAAGTTTAGAGAAGTAAAATCACATGCCTAAGGTCACAGAGCTAATAAGTAGCTAAATTGGTATTCAAACTTAAGCTCAATTATAAACCCATTTTTTTCCCACTATAACACACTAACAGTAAGGGAGGCAAAAATCTATACTCAAGTCAAACTTAAATATTTAGGGCCTTTTTTAAGTGGGCCAGAAAATGTTAAAGTTACTGGTCACATAGGTATTTCACAGTGGCAGCTTGGCTTTGGATACAGAACACTAAAACACAGAAAGTACTGTTTCGGCTACTGTGGGACTTTTTTTTAAGTCTCTTAATTTTGGCCTCAGTTTCTCAACTCTATGTTAGGGAAATTAATATCTTTGCTGTGAAATTTCAGAATTACAAGGACTCAAAGATGACATATGTGAAATCTCTTCAAAATCTACAAAAACAACACAGAGTATTTTATCTTAAAATGCTAAAAAAATACAAAAATAAAGTTTTCTAAAGTAACTGTCAGCTGTTAAAACTACTGTACAGATTCTATTAACATTGCCAGAATTTTCTAAAACCCTTTTTTCTAAGTGTAGCTCAATCATTATCTCTATTACTTGGCTTTCCTTATCCTTAAACATAATGCAATAGTAATAGCATCAATACTTTTGTAATAAATAATTAACATATCATTTTGAAATGTTCAGCATATAAAAGTTCTGAATTCTGAATTTTCAAACTAAGTATGTGTTTGGTGTCACTCTTTTAGTTACATTCATCATTTTAAATGTTTGGGCCTTATCACATTCAGTTAGTGTGTAAAAAGCTAGAATTAAGATTCGAATTCTAAAGTAGAACACCCAACACATAATTTAAAATGATTTTTCAAGGCTTCTCAAGGAAGATACAACAGCCAACAAGCACATCAAACGCAGCAGCAAAATCCACTGAAACATTTAGCTGCTCTAAAAGAAGGATCAGGCTCTTCAGGAGAAAACGACATTGTGTGAGTTTGCAAAGTTTCACACTTTCCCATTTAAACTCCATTTCAGAGAAAGCCTTTGCATACTAACACAATATGCTTTAAAATGGCACTTTGCTGACCTTCCAATAGTCCAGCTCTATGAAAATTCTGTGATGGGTGTAACTTCAGAGAATCTGAAAAACACAAAAAGCATTAGGTACTTTTTATGCTGAATGAGGAAAAAAATGCCAAGGATAGCATACATCTCTTATATAACTGCCATGTATTTTAAAGAGCTAAAGCCCATATTTGTGAATATATTTCCTGCAAAAGGAAGGTAGAATTGTCTCTACATTGGTCTCTAAGCTAAACTTAGATTTTCATTAAGTATTTGTTTCATGGAAAATTATCTGATGATTACTGCCCAAATGGTGTTAATGTCTTGACTATTTTTAGCACCCATTTGTAACACATTATTAGCCCTGCTCTAAGAGTCATCTCTTGATATTGTCTTTCTTCTGGCACTCAAAATTATAATATTTCTAAACTACTTCAGGTAACGCTGCCCAAAAAACATCCTACAGGATGGTGACTGCCAACTAAAGTCATGGGAGCAACAATGGCTACAGTTACTAAGTAGGACTCTGTGTACAAACTCAACAGTCAGTCTACAAAGTCCTGTACCTTCCAGAGTTAAACCATCTCACTTTGATTCACTTAAACAATTTAAATACACTAATATGTAAAGCTGAAATCCTTTTTTTTTTTTTTTTTTGAGGAGGTAGAATCAGCAAACGGATACATCAAAACAAAAGCAGAAGGAACGCTGAATTTCTCAGGAAGGGGGTTCACAATGGCACATTTTTTAATATGCAGAAATGAATAGTTAACAACCCAGTTATGTCTTTTGCCCCCACCCCCACCCCGTGGTTTAAAAAGCCGTGAAGAGTGCAGTGGGAGTATTTTGATTTTGATGCCCCTTGCACAGGGAACCTGTTCTGACACATTCTTGTGGTGTCCAGTATAGGAATTTAACCTGAGTAAAGATCAGCTCAAGTGTTAATATTTCAGATGCTGGGAATCCCCTGCAGGCCTAAGCCAAAAGAGTTTTAAATGAATATCTCTGTCCAGTGCTCCCTCCCCGCAATGAGCCTTTAAACAGCAAAAATGAGAAAATTCTCAAAGGACAGCGTCTGTGCCTGAGCTGGTACTCCTGGGAGAGGTGAGGAATAAAACCAACCAAGAGAGAGTACCCCCAGCTTTGTAAAAGAGAGGGAGAAGTAAGAAATTAGAATGCCACGGAGGTGGAATGAGAGAAGAAAATTCGGGCCCTTTCTAGCAATAAGATGACGAGGAAAGGAAGAACGCCTGTTCAAGGGGGGCTGTCCCAACAAGGGGAGGGAGTGGACTAGGCCGGAGGGAGACGGGGGTAGAACGACGGCGCACAAACAAGCTGGAGGGGGAGAAAAATGGTAACCCCGCACCCAGAATCGGCTCCAGGCCAGGCCGCCAGCTCGGGAGCAACTTTGCTGGGGAGGAGGGTCCTGGTAAGAGAAGCCGCCGCGCGCCGATCGCGGCGGCCCCAGCTAGGGGCCCAGTCTGGGGTGATCCCCAAGCGGGGGAGGCTGGGGCGGGCCGCCCGCGGAGTGCGGCTGGGCTGGACCTGCCGAGAGCCGCTCTGAGCGATCGGTACCGCAGAGACCCGGGGGCCGACGGAATCTGGGCCCCGAGCGGCCGGCGTCTCGGGCCGGGGCAGGCGACTCCTCGGCTTGACCCCTCCACCAGACCCCGATCCCAGAGGCCTCTGCCCTCCCCAGCAAGAGAGGCCCCTGGGGTCCGGGCCGAGCCGCCCCCCGCCCCGACGGGGACCCCCTGCCTCCCTGGGGCCCGGTCTCCCCGCCCCCACGCCCCACCCCCCAGCCTGACTCACCTCGCGAGTACAGGGACTTGGGCGATTCCAGGTCTAGGTCCGCGCTGAGCAATGAGATGAAGTCCGAGGGCATCGCAACTCGACCCAGCCCGGCCCGAGGGCAGCGGGAGGGGAGGAGCGGCGGTGGCGGCGGCACCTCCTCTCCGGGACCGCGGGCACCGAACCGGGGGCGGCGAGACGAGGGCGGCTGCCGCTGCCTCCTCCTCGAGGGCAGTGACTTCCACCGGGCCGAGGACCGAGGAAACGGCGGCGGGCTGGAGGGGAAACTCCACAAGACTGATTCCTGGCGAGCCAGGAGAGGGGTTCAGGGCGGGGAAGGGGAGGGGGGAGAGCCAACGGGTCCTTTTCGTGTTTCTCCTCAGCGAAAACTGACGGACACCGCCACCGCCGCCGCCGCTGACAGGAATCTGAGCCCCGCCCCCCGCGAGGCACTGCGCAGGCGCGGAGGGGGGCGTACGGGAGCTGGGAAGAGCCCGGCAGCCGCCGGAGGGCGGGGAGGTGCTCGCTGGAACAGCATCAACAAGGGCTTCGCTTCCTGCCTCCGCGGTCCGGCTGCTTTCCCGAGCCGGGAAAGGGCCCCGCCGGCAGGGAGG
Source organism: Mirza zaza (assembly GCA_008750895.1). Taxonomy (NCBI): domain Eukaryota; kingdom Metazoa; phylum Chordata; class Mammalia; order Primates; family Cheirogaleidae; genus Mirza; species Mirza zaza. The sequence goes on from VSMD01033982.1 coordinate 14,325, forward strand.
GAGGGAGGGAGGGAGGCGGGGAGGTGTCCGCACGCTGGGGCCCCAGGGAGGGAAAAGGTATTTGCACCGGCCTGGTGGCGGCGAGACTCGCGCCGAGCTGAGCGCAGGACATAGACCCAGGGGAACCGAGGTGTCTGCGCGCGGAGGGAAAGGACCCTAGAGACAGGCGGCGGCCAGGCTGGGCTGGCTTGGGGTCTCGCAGGGGAATGGAGCTTCATCTCTTGGACAGCCACCAGCCCTTTGGGGTTTTCATAGCAATGTCCACATCGAGCTGGCCAAAGGACTGTCAGACTCATTTCTTAATTAGGAAATGGCAGACCATATCCTAAAATTTTTCGTCGAGTTATCGTTTTTAATGACTTTCTCCCTACCCCGACCTTTGGAGGCTGAACATTTTTTTAAAAAAAACGATCTCTGTGATTGTGCTGGTGCGTCCAGGTTTATTCGGATGGGAGATAGAAGACGATTTAAAAATTGGATCATGTTGATCCACCTGGCTGTTCTAAAGGGAAAAAGTAAAAAAAAAAAAAATCCTAACGCTACTCTTCCAGTTTTTCATTTTTCACTTTTGTACTAGGCAGGGATGGAGGAAAAACATATTTAATTAAGTTTCTGCTATTCTGTTCCTGGGGCCAAAAGTTTCCGTTGCAAAAACTTAAAATCCTCACCTACACCGCAGACCGTTTCCTGACTCTCTTAATAGACTTCTGAGAAATTCTTAATCGAGTTATTAAAATATCAATTGGAGTGCAGGGTGTGCATCTTGGGAAATAATTTTAATCTTGTATGGAATATTGATGCCAGCAGCCACACAGGCAAGGTTTTTAAGCTATTTGAGTTGGTTTCGTTTTTTATTTCATCTACAAAGATAGTTACAAATCATAAAAATCAGTCTGTATTTTTCATATATATATAATTTATAGAGCCTTTTCCCCATGAATTTGAGCAATTCATCTGGACTTGGAGTGCTGAGGTTGGGGGAAGAAGTTCTCAGCAAAGGAAGCCCTAGTGCAGGTGTCTTTGGGGTGGGGCCCTTTCCAAAGCTCCACCTACAGACCTAGAATTTAAACTTGTGTCATCAGAGCCTGCCTATCTTCCCATTTGGACATCTGATTCATGTTGCCCAATTATCTTCACTGAATTCTGTGTAGTAATTAATCAACCCTGTGAACATTTTCCTCCTGCCAGAGGTTAAGAAAGCTTTTCAGAGTCACCCCAAGATGGCAAAGCAGAAGAGGAAATTACCCTCAAATTTCCACTGCCACTGTATGCTGTTGTACCAAGTCCCAAGGGAAGTCCCTTCATAACTGACAAGAGCCCCATCATTTGAGAGAGGAAGATTCAAACCTTACATTGCCCAACAGGCCAAGGCCTACTGAAATGCTATAGCTTCTGAATTGGAGTAAACATCTGTTGGGGACCTCCCCCATTCATCAGTCACTACATCATGTAATGGAGAGGAAAGTGCGATGCACCAGGCAGAGCCCCAATACTAAGAAAGTCGAGTGAATCGCCCTGAGCATATCCCTTTTCCCCAGACCTATGTGATCATTCAACAGATTTAAGGTATAGGAAATCCCCAGTACTGTTGACGCTCCATAACAAGTCAAGAATTAGCAAGGCTTCTTCCTCTTTCCCTCAGTACTTCTCTGCCCTTTTGTGCCTTTTTTTTCCGTTGAAGCTTGTCGTGTATGTTAATCAGGTTTCCCCTGATTAGTTAAGAGCAAAGTGAAGAGGGGTCGACCAAAGTGTGACTTGCCTTAAACTGTGAATTCCCTTAGACTGGAATTCTATGGGCTCAAGCCCAACCCCAACAGTTCCTTCATTAAGCACTGATTACATACATCCTGATAAATACTTGAAAATTCAATGCCCCCTCCTTGTCCTTTTACAGAGATTACAGTCTTTGAAAAACTGCTTAGATGGATAGTTTTCATGGCCATGCTTTGTAACAGCATAGAGACCTAGATTTTCATTTTGCCCTTCAAATTTCAGTGACTAAAAACACAAATTAATTCATTAGTAAACAGTGTTTGTTCTACTTGGATCGAAAAATACATTGTGACCTGCAGGATATTTAAGGTCATCAAAAATAACTCTCTGACCATTGTGTCTTTAGCAAATTATATGATACCCCTAGTTCCAATGCTATTTCCCTCTGTGGTCATTTATATCTCAGTTGCATCCCCTTTTATTTGATATTTAAAATAATCTAATGATATATTTTTTAAATGATTATCTATACACACTCCTTCATAAAATTTCCTCTGAGCACAATAAAAAAGTAAAACTTTAAGCATGTATTAAATAAAATGTGGAAATTTCCTCTCATTGAAAATTATAATAGGATCGTGGAACAAAACATAAAGCAGATTTAGTAGTTTGCAGAATTCCTTTATGTTACTTCCCAACTATATATCACATTCCCTAGTCACTTTATTAAAATTTCACAAGAACCCAGATTCAACTAAAAGACTGTGTAGATTATGCAATAGAATGGCAGTTCTTATATTGGTGGTGTGTTCTTTAACCCCTCCTGGACCCGTTTCAGCACTTTGTGAATTGTGTGGCTGGATCGACTGTAAAAGAAAGAGGTTCAAATATCAACCACTGAAAAGGAATTAACTAAACTCATACAGAACAGAGGAATGTGTTGTCACAAGATCCACAGAATCTTTGTCATTATAATACAATTAAAGCTGTTAAAATAATTTTAGTCACACACATATTGTAAGGAACCTGCTAAACAAACACAAAATCTGCAAGGAAAATTTCCAGAGCAATTCAAGTAATGGAACAAAAAAAACTTTAGACCGCAAATATTTTAGCCCTGCCTATTAAGGGAACAGTCCTTCATAATAATGGAGAATTGATAGTGGTGGGAAATAGCAGTGACTGCATTTAAGCTGAACTTGTAATCAAATTCTTATTTGATTATGTTTATGTGTCAGTTTTCACCCTTAGACCATGTTGTAACAAATATTTCTGGAGGCAAAATTAGTTTCTATCCTATTTATAGTCAGGTGTAGAACATTCGCACTCTTTGCATCTTCCAGAGAGTACCTTAATCTTGTAATCAAGCATTTAATTCACTTTGATGGACGACTTCTATATTTTATCAGTTGGTCTGAATTGGAGTTTGTATCTGAAGTCCTACAGAGACCATTACATTTCTCAAGATTTGGAGTAATCGCAAGTCCTGAAATACAGTGCAATCAGCTTGAATCTGGAAGATTTAGTGAGCAGGGAGAAAGGAAGTAAATGCCAGAGGAATTCAAAGGCTGGATTAAGGAGGAGAGATTTTCATGTGAAAATACAAACCCCAAGCCCATTAAACCAAGAAAGGAAGGAAGATAATGTCTCTAAATTATTCCAACGCTAGGCAGGTTAGGCATATGAAAACTGCAAGCAAATCCTGATTCACACTGGCCCTGATACCACCACATTGCATTTGCTACGATGTTCTTTCTACATCTAATGATAGTATTTATTGAGTCTAGTAGCCCCACCTCAGCTCTCTAATATTAGTTTGATCAAGAATATGATTTCGTAAAGATTTTACAATTTCCTATTACCCTCTCTCTTTTCAGGGAATTTTAACCTGAGGTCCACTGATTTGCTTCAAGGCATCTGTAATCTTACTAAACTTATACACAAATTTTTACAAGCTTGTACCTATATGCATTTCTTTCCTTGGGACAAAGATTAAAATTTTAACTTTTATAAGTTGTCTTAATGAAAGCTCCATAAACCAGAAAAGATGCAAAACCAGCCCTCTCCGTGAAGCTAAAAATCATTCTTCTCTCATTCCATGAATGCGTGCCAGGAACTATGCCAAGTGGAGGAAATACAAAATTTTACAAAGATGCATATAAGAAGTAAACTCAGCCTGACCAGGGAGATGACCTGCAAACAAACACATGCATTGTGATAGGTGCTATGCTACAAATCTGTACAGGTATCTAGAAATAAATTATCCTTTTGCTTTCTCAGTGAGCCCAGAGAGGGGAAGAGGAAAGAATGTTGTCTCACACACCATACTCTTTCTTCTCCTCCCACTATCCTCCACTGCTGATATCTCTTCACTTCAAATGCAATTTCCTACAAGGATTAAAAGAGGCTAGACAGTTACAGGGCAAAGTCCTGACATAAAGATGTTTACAATGTGATGTATCACAGCTACTATGTGTTGATGCAAAAATTCCAAGAAATACCTGGGCTTCATTGGACTTTGTCAGCGGATAGTCAAAGAAACATTGTCTTTTTTCAGCTTTGCAGAGGATTATGGCTCAATACTTGGGTTAAGGATGCAATGATAAAATAGTTGAATCGGTCATCCACAACTAAGCCCCAGAATTGAAGGGCTGAGTTGAAGTTATTGGATAAACTAGACTGACTTTAGAAATAACATATTATACCCAAGAGGCATTTGCTTCAGTGGAATATTTGGACTGCCACATTTGGACAGCTCCAAATATGTGAAGAGACATACAAGGGATCTGTCCACAGGTATTCGAATCTAATTTTATGTTATTTTATTTATTTATTTTTTTTGAGTCTCACTCTTGCCCAGGCTAGAGTGAGTGCCATGGCGTCAGCCTAGCTCACAGCAACCTCAATCTCCTGGGCTCAAGCGATCCTACTGCCTCAGCCCCCCGAGTAGCTGGGACTACAGGCATGCACCACCATGCCCAACTAATTTTTGTATATATATTTTTAGTTGGTCAATTAATTTCTTTCTATTTTTAATAGAGACGGGGTCTCGCTCAGGCTGGTTTCAAACTCCCGAAATTGTTCTCTCCTCTGGGTCCCCATAGCATTTTGTTCATTGTGGTGGGGTAGCAATCATCACAGTTAATTACAGTTCATAGGTCTCTCTCTGACATATTATGAACACTTGGTAGTACAGTATCCAAGAAAGTGAAAACAAAACACAATCCTTGCGTTAAATAGCTTATAACTGATTGTAAGCGCATAGTTTTAGCACCCAGACAGAAAGAAATAAACTCTGTAGTAGTCATCTGTTGACATTTTAATAAGAATTTGATATTAGATACAGAGATTAATAGAATGAAAGAACGAACTGGAAAGGTAAGAAAACAGCAGATGTGAAAGGTCTTGAACATGATGCCAAGGATTTTGTTCTTTATCCTATGGGCACTGGGAAGCCACTGGAGATTTTTCAAGAAGGAAATGACCTGTCCAGAACTATATTTTAAGAAAGTAAGAGGCAGCAATGTAGAGAGTAAACTGCCAGCTGAGAAAGAGACTGGAAAGAGACATCAGCCAAGAGCCAATGAGGCCCTAAAGAGTAGGGCAGGGAAAAAATGGAAAGAAGGAATTGTATATGCAAGAGACATTGTGGACATACAATCAAAAGAACTCAGAAATTGCTCAAATGTTTAGAGTGAGGAAGAGAAAAGTCTGAGAAAGGAGATGTTGGGACAGAGGTTTGAAACATCTACCAACAGGTTCTTCATCATTGGAGTCTTATAGCTTAACCCACCAAAAAGCCCTTATGGGAGAAGAAAACACCTCTGAACAGGAATCACCCAAGAGATTTATACTTTGTTCACTGGAATGGCAAAGACTCTAATCAGAAGGCAAATGATCCTAGACTTCCTCTTAGTAGGAAATCTAAGTGAACATAACTTGCTGAAACTCACTGAAAAAGTAAATTGATAAGAAACAAGTCTATATATACATAATGAGTGAGATGTGCACCATCTGGGGGATGGTCATGCTGGAGACTCAGACTTATGGGGGGCGGGGGGAATGGGCATTTATTGAAACCTTAAAATCTATACCCCCATAATATGCTGAAATAAAAATATATATATATATAGTAATTTTACTTATAAAAAAAAAAAAAAAAGAAAGAAACAAGTCTAGGCCGGGTACAGTGGCTCACTCCTGTAATCCTAGCACTCTGGGAGGCCGAGGTGGGAGGATCGTTCAAGGTCAGGAGTTCAAAACCAGCGTAAACAAGAGTGAGACCCCGTCTCTACTAAAAATAGAGAGAAATTAATTGGCCAACTAAAAATATACAGAAAAAATTAGCTGGGCATGGTGGTGCATGCCTGTAGTCCCAGCTACTCGGGAGGCTGAGGCAGGAGGATCGCTTGAGCCCAGGAGTTTCAGGTTGCTGTGAGCTAGGCTGATGCCATGACACTCTAGCCAGGGCAACAGAGTGAGACTCTGTCTCGAAAAAAAAAAAAAGAAAAGAAACAAGTCTATATGAGCATGCATTCCCAATTTTCACTCCAAATGTTTATTATTTAAGCCTTTAAATTTTCACCTTCACAGTAACAATATGTTACTGTTATGTTAAATGTTCATCTTCCACAGTAAATTTGGAAGAAGTTAAAGAATTCTAACGGCCAATGATTCTTCTGAAAAACACTTGTAGAAAAAAAGCAGCCATACTATCTTTAAAGAGGATCAATTTGCAAACCTTTCATTCATGAAAGACTTGGGTAATAACAGACGTAAGGTTTACTCTGTAAAGCCTGGGCCAAGGAACAAAGCATTTAAAAACCCAGGTTCAAAACAGGCTGAGGGAACTTTGAACTCAGCTCTGACATCCTGAACTGAAGTCATAAGGAACAAGTAGATCACCTGCCCTTCGTAGCTATTAAATGAAGGCCTTTTTTGAATGTAAGAGGAATATGAAAAAGATGGAAATTCAGAAAGAATTCAGTAAGAGAATAACATGAGAGCAAAAGCCTAGAGTTGTTCCAGTAGGTTTCCCTCCAGATGCAAAGAGGAAGATGTCATCTGTGTTACTGTTCATGAGCAGGTCAACCCTGAACCCCAGAGCGCACTGGTCTTCACTACTGGGGCCATCTGTAGATATGTTGCCCAGTGAGTTCTAATTTCTTCTACATAGACTTGCTGTTTTCTTTATTGTACTCACACACCTCTGTGGTCAAAAGCTTCCAAAGGAATATGTGATCATTCATGTGATCCAAGGAAATATCTGCTGTTTCTCATGGATGCTACCTGAATCTATTTACGTGACATTTATCAGAGACTATTTGATAAAGCAGAAAGTGAACTGACTTGGAACCCCGAATCCTAAGTTCTAGTTCTATTTTGGCACCTACTGAGCAGAGGTTGTCCACTTTCGGAATGCCCACCGGGCATTCATGCTTCTCCTTAGAGTGATTTTCCTCCAGAGAGGAGGTTTTACTTTTTCTCTGGACTTCATCCTGCATGGGAGAAGACTGGAGCTGCCAGCACCAGCATGCCTCACAGAGGAAAGAGCCTGAAGTGGACTAATCCTGAGAAAGCACAGCCAAGAGATGGGGAGAGAGAAAAACCAGAACCTGAAAAAAAATCACTGGTGTCTCTGGAGGAAGCCATGCCTGACTTCAATTACTGAGTTGATAAATTCCTTATTCCTTTTTTGTTTGTTTGTTTGGTTTTTGCTTAAGAGGTTGTTTGGAATTGGGTTTTCTGTCACTTTAAAGTGACAAAGAAAGTCTGGACCTTTCTTGGCCTCCATCTCCTTTCTGTGAAATAGGTGAGTTAGATCATTTATCAGGCAGGGATTGTGTTTGGCTGCTAATAACAACCACTCGTGGCTTAGAGGTTTTATATTTCTCGTGTAAGAAATCTGGAGTTAGGCAATCCAGGCCTAGTCTTGCAGCCCTGTGTGACATCAGGCACACAGCTGTTCCCCTCTGCCAGCTTTAGAAGTGGCCCTTGTTCTCACACTTAGAAGATGGCTGTCACCTCTAGGACTCATGTCTGCATCCCAGGCAGGAGGAGGAAGGAAAGGTAAAGGGCAAATGGGACAACTCTGTTCCCTAGAAGACACACACAGTGACTTTGACTAACATCTCATTAGAAAGGACTGTGTCACATGACCACCATCTGAAAGGGAGGCTGGAAAATGCGTAGATGGGTATAATGATGCTTTGAACAAAATTGGGGGTTAGTTGGCAAGGAAGGTGGGGAGCATAGATGGGGAGACAATTTCAGTATCTGTCACAGAATACATAATAGCAAAGGTAAACTCCTTCTGAAATTCTGTCATTCTTGTGTTCTTTCCATTTTGTTTTACCTAATCATTTATTAATGAAAAAGAGTTAAATCTTTTATGGAAAGTGAGCACATTTGAAAAATCTTAAGTTTTGGGGATGTAGAGGTACATCTCACACATGAAATGACAATAAGCACATATGAGATATCAGATTATAGTCAAAAGCTCTTCATATTTATTATCACTTTCCTGAAACCTTCCAAACTTCAGGAAGCTTCCTCTCACTAATTCCAGCTATTCTGGCATCTTTCTTTGATTGAACTAAGTTACCTGTTTTTTCCTTCTCATTTCCAGTCCCTCTCAAAGGATTTCATATCCTTATGTTTCATCTCTCCAACTAAATTGTGCACTAGTCAAGAGCAGAGCCCAACACTTAGCACAATGTTGGATTTGTAGTGAGCAATCAATAATATTTGAACAATGAATGGATAAATGAATGAATAATAGAAATCTGAGTTTCCATTTCTTTTCTCTCCCCAGAACTCTGCCCTCAATACATGCTTGTTAACTGATGCCTCTCAGAGTCATTACCAAGGCAATTTGTATCCTAGGCAGCCGGCTTTAGAAAGCCCTTTGCTTTCTACCCTCAAATCTTCTCCACCATTATATTAATATATTCAGCCTGGTCCTATGAGTCTGTCCTGACCACCTCCCTTTGCCTAATTGTTTCACCTGGACCCCTGCCCATTTTAACAGATTAAATGTCTCACCTTCAGGAAATTCTTCTTAGGTCTAAATTAAATTTTATACACAGCCATTTCCTCCTCTTTTGCTAAATTGACAGAATACAGCAGGTAACATGTTTACCAAGGCTTTAGAAAGGCCTGAGTGAGTTTTTTAAAATAAAAAATAAGTCATCTTGGGGTTTGATATTACCAAAACAATATGTATTTATTGTAAAAATAATAGATAAAAAGAGAAATAAGAAGTTAATAAGTAATAATTAGTCAAAAACTCATAAGCCATCATATAGAGAATACTCATTTAGTATATATCTTTCTGGAATTTCTCCATGCATATTTTTCATTACATATTACCAAAATTGCCTATACTATTTATACTATTATCCTGCTTTCTTGACATAACCGTGAGCATCAGTCCACATCAATAAATATTCTTAATAACGTGTGATGGCAGAAGAGTATTTCATTATAGGAAATACCTTAATTTATTTAGCCAATCCCCTAACTTTTGACATTTAGTTTATTTCCTTTTTTGAAAATCTTTGTAAATACCACTGAGATGAACATCCTTGTAGCTAAATATATGCTTACGGCCTTTTCTTAATTATTCCCTTTGGATACACTCCTCAATAAAATTTACTTTGATGACCAGTAAATAGAAACAATACAGATTTCATATGAAATGGGAGAAAGAAAAGCAAGCCCACAGTAGCTCTTTACTATTATTTTGGGACCTACATTGTGTTCGGCTTGCAGGTTTCAGGGCTTACTCAGCATAATCTAATGCAATGGTTTTAAAATATATTTTTGTGGCACCACACCTGGAAATCTGAGCTTCCTGTAGAACATCGCGGAAATACTGATAGGGAAACTTAAAATCGCAAAACATATAACTACATGCTAAATCAGATGCAGCTATCACAGCATCTAGTATAGCCAAGCATGAGGGATCCATTTAAGAAAAATACATCAGAAAAAAATCTACAATTGAGAAAGTATGGCCCATTAATAAATTATTTTTCTACTCCAAACTGGAAAAAGGATGACATGTTCTGATTTGATGGAGCTCAAAAACCACTAGTGCGGGTGGGAAAAAGCAGAATATTTCAAGTCTCCACTATGCCACTTTTTAAATACATCAATCTCTTAATCACTCTGAAACCTCAGTCTGTTGCTCTGCAAAATAGGTTTAATAATTACCATAGGGAGAAAATGAGCTAAATTATGAGAAAATGCTTTGTAAAGTGTAATACTATCACACGAATGTTATCAGTGGTTGTTATTATGGTTGATGAAGTGTTGAAAATTTCAGGCTTTACTAAAACTGAGTTTGTCCCAAAGATCTGACGGCATAAATCCAATCCCAAATAAAATAATTTAATGATTTGAGAGCACTTGACCATCATCAAATAATGATCTTCTAGAAATAAATGCTTAAATCAGTCTTCAAAAGGTAGGATTAAAATATTCCCTCCAGTTTTAAAAGTTCCTTTATTCTAGGACTCAGATGGTAGAAGCCTCGCATTCTATGCACTTTTATTGTTGATGTTCAGTCTTTTTCTTACATGGAGAATTATAGTGACCTGAACTTCAAAAATAACTGATTTTGCAAAATACAAGAAGTATATATACACTATGATCCTAACTGCAAACGAGTTCATGAACAAGGACAGAAAGCTACCAAATATGAAAAAGTATTTTTTTTATAAAAACCATAGTGCTTTATAGTTTTTTAGGATTTCTGTTATGAGTCAGAATATATTATTTCAAAATTTTAAATATATAAAAAGAATAAATAAATTATTCTGTCTTATTTTTTTCTATGTATTTAAAATTTATGATTCCACGGGCAAATCAATTTAAAGAAATTCATACCAACTTGAGAGTACTTAAGAGTTCTGTGTCCTTTAATCAGCTTATACCCACTCAACTTTCAAGATATTTCTAATTAGACAGAAAACACTCCTAGCTCTCTGGGAGGCCGAGGTGGGCGGATCGTTTGAGCCCAGGAGTTCGAGACCAGCCTGAGCAAGATCGAGACCCCGTCTCTACTAAAAAAATAGAAAGAAATTAGCTGGGTAACTAAAATATATATATATGTATGTATGTGTGTATATATATATATACACATATATATATATATAAATTAGCTGGGCATGGTGGCACATGCCTGTAGTCCCAGCTACTTGGGAGGCTGAGGCAGCAGGATTGCTTGAGCCCAGGAGTTTGAGGTAGCTGTGAGTTAGGCTGATGCCACAGCACTCACTCTAGCCAGGCAAGAGAGTGAGACTCTGTCTTAAAAAAAGAAAAAGAAAAAGAAAACATCATTCTAATCTATGTTTTAGAAAAATAAAACCAATCTTCCTACCTGCCTATCCTGATTAGAAACACAAGGTAAATAAATGTCATAGGCGGGGTAGAAAAAACACTGTACAAGAAGACAAAATTTATGATCATCTTAATGCAGAAAAAAAGCATTGTCATGACTTAAAATTTTTAAATGCTAAGCAAAGCAACTAGGAATAAAAGAGAATTTCTTTAACCTAATAAAGGCTTAATTAAGATAAGGTTAGCTGCAAATGCCCAAAAAAAAAAAAAAAATCGCAAACAAAAAATCCAGTGGCTCAAATTTCTAACTCTTGTGAATATAGGCAATCTCTGGCTAGTATGGTAACTCCAAGATCATGAAAACCCAACTCTTATTTTTTTTTTTTTTTGAGACAGAGTCTCACTTTATTGCCCAGGCTAGAGTGAGTGCCGTGGCATCAGCCTAGCTCACAGCAACCTCAAACTCCTGGGCTCAAGCAATCCTGCTGCCTCAGCCTCCCAAGTAGCTGGGACTACAGGCATGCGCCACCATGCCCGGCTAATTTTTTCTATATATATTAGTTGGCCAATTAATTTCTTTCTGTTTATAGTAGAGATGGGGTCTCGCTCTTGCTCAGGCTGGTCTCGAACTCCTGAGCTCAAATGATCCGCCCACCTCGGCCTCCCAGAGAGCTAGGATTACAGGCTTGAGCCACCGCGCCCGGCCCCAACTCTTATTTTGATTTCCTTTTGATTTCCTGTGATCATGTCATCTTGTGGGTCAAGATGGCTACTCTACCTCAGCTATCAAGGTATATACCAGCCAACAGAAAGGAGGAGGAAAAGAAAAGAGACGAGCTTGCCTTCCATTTGAGGACAAGCACCACTTCTAATTATATCTTGCTAGCCAGAGCTTAGAGATATAACCACATCTACTAACTGCAAGGGGCTAAGAAAAATAGTATGCATTTCAGACAGCTATCTGACCAGTTAAAAATCTGGGGCTCCATTACTGTAAGGAGAATAACACCCGATAATGGGAGACAACTCTCTACCAAAAACCTACAGCAAGCACCATAATTCATGGTAAAAATTTAGAAGCATTTCATTAAAATAAAAAAAAGACAAAGATGCTTTCCTCGCTTTGCTGCTATTAAACATTATCCTAGAGGTTCTAGTCAATGCAATATGAAAAAGTAAATAAAAGAGAGGAATAGGATTGCAAAGTAAGAAAGAAAAATCACTGTCATTTGCAGCTGAAATAATTGTTTACATAGGAAGTCCAAGAAAAATATTAAAATAGTTGAGCAACTTGCTGGTAAAGACAAGATCCAAAAATCAATAGCATTGTTAATTCACATCTAGGTTTGAGAAACTCTCACTCATATGTATAAGATGACATGCATATTGCAACATTATTTGTAATACTAAGAAACTATTACTGAAATACTGAAAATACTGAAAATTAATATTGAAAGTGGGACTAGATGTCATCATTTAAGACCCTGGATCCATTGGTCTCCAAAGTTTGACCAGTTCCCCAGAACTCTTTAGTAACACGTCCAAATAAAATTCCATCTTAAGCGTGTTTGAGATGATTTTTCCTTCATTTGCAATCTTATTGGGTCCTGATACATCTAGAGACTATCATCAAGTAATCTAAATCCATACGCAGTATTTAAAAACAGGAAAAAGGCAACAACTATCCAGCAAAGGCTAAATGCCTTGACTCTAGGCCCTAGAGGCTAATTAAACTACAACAACCAACATCTCTGATGTTTACAATGTACAAACTATTCCAGATAACTCTGTTGATCAAAGCACAAAATCAATAAATAAAAGAAGTGAAATAAACATAATACTTAAAATAGAAGAAAATATTTTATAAATAATATAAAACTTTATATTCATATAAATCAGCTCAAGGTGAAATTGTTTTCTTTTGTTTAATTTAAAATAGGAAACATTTCAAATATACAGCAAATGGATGCCATATATCCACCATCCAGATTTAACAGATATCAACATTTCCTATATTTCATTTATTTTCATATTTTTTAGAAAGAAAGAAAACAGTATATATAACACTTAAGTCCCATTACCTATCCTTTTTTCCTTTCTTCCTCCTCATAGTGATCACTTTTCTGAACTTTGTATGTGTCACCGCCTGGCTTGTTTCTGTACTTTTGCTACACAGGTATATGTCTGATTTTTTGAAGTTGCATGTTTCTGGTACTAGAGAGGTTTGGACATCTTTTCAGATATTTATTGCTCATTAAGTTTCCTCTTTTGCTTGTTTCCTTTGCTCACTTTTTCATTTGGGTTGTCTTTTTTTTCACTGATTTGTTAATCTTTTATATGTTTTGGATACAAATCCATTGTTGGTTACATGTGTTGCAAATACCTCCTCCCTATCCATGGCTTGTTTTCCCTTGGTTTATGGTATCTTCTGTTATACTGAACTCCCAAGGACATTTGAAAGACCTCAGAGATTGATGCCCAACTGTGTGGGTAAGAAGAGTCTTATTACAAATTACAGAGTCAAATGAGGGCTAAAGGTTTTAAGAGCACAGTAGCACACAGCTTTATCCAACACAGGAATGGACAACTGCCTCTCAGATAACTAAAGAAAGCTCTTTTTTTACAGGACCAAGAATCTCCAGGGTGCTCAAGACTGCCTAAGAATCTGAGAATTGGTACATGGTTGTCAACACATATTGTAATTTATGCTAGTATTCTCACATTGGAGATGTTCCAGTAGCCAGCTAAGCTTTTTTGTGTGGATGAATTCAGGTGCATGCTCGTAATCTGAAGGAGTCATGCCTTAAACTAATATCCAAAGTGCATTCCACATAGAACATTCCTTTTTTAGAACATTTATAGATGTTAGTGGAAGAAAAGGATTTTGTGGTTAAATATGTTTGGGAAATGTTAAGTTAGAACTCTTTTTACCTTGGACTTTTTTACTTTTGATATTTTACTATGCACTGTAAACCAAATGCTAGCTACAATAGATAGGGTTTCCCAAACTGTCATTTGACTACTGACACTTATTGTGTGAATCCATTTTCGGCCATTAAGATCTTTTAAGCAGGATCAAGTGAAGGATGGAGGGAGAGGGAAGCAATAATAATACTAATAACAACAACAACAATAATAATGACTGTCAGGTACTCGTAGGAAAAATACAGACTCAGTTTTTCTATTCTCTCACTCAAGAAATCACTTTTGTGACCACAGGTCACTAAATATATGTGTGAATTTCTCCCCACCAGCAACCAATTCTCTGGAGGAGTCTTCAGTGGACACCAGCTGGGTGTCCTATAACTTAATTCGATTCCAACACTATCCACCTGGAGATATTGTCACATCCCACAGGTTGAAGGCTCACAAGATTGCTCACTACTTTCCAATAGCCAATCACAAGCCCCAGGTGCCCGACCAGCTATAAATCAGGGTTCCCACGACCCCTCCTCAGATTTGATTAACTTGCTACAGCAGCTCCCAGAACTCAGGGAAACACTCTTTATTTATACTTACCATTTTATTATAAAGGACAGTACAAATGATACAGATGAAGAGGTGCACAGGGCAAAGCATGGTGCGCAGAGTTCCCAGGCCCGCCCTGGCACACCACCCTCTAGGAGCCTCCACATGCTTAGCTATCGGGAAGCTCCTGGAACCCAGTCCTTGTGGGTTGTTATGGAGGCTTCATTACACAGGCATGATTGATTAAATCATTGGCCATTGGTGATCAGCTTATCCTTCAGCCCCTCTCCCCTCCCTGGAGGTTGCGGGGGGTGGGATTAGGGGGAAAGTCCCATCCCTTAAATTCTCCCTTGGTCTTTTCTGTGACCAGCCCCACCCTGAAGCTACCTACAGGGTAGGTACAAAGATACATCACTTTGAAAATTCCAAGGATTTTAGGAATTGCGTGCCAGGAAACTGGATGAAGACCAAACATATATTTCACAATATCACAGACCTATTACTGTTCTCATTTTACACATGGGGGAAACTGAGGTTTTATTTTCCAATCCAGCATAGGATTCCCCTTGCTTAAGAGGGACATTAAGATGCAAAACAAGGCCGGGCATGGTGGCTCACACCTGCAATGCTAGCACTCTGGGAGGTTGAGGCAGGAGGATTGCTTGAGTTCAGGAGCGTGAGACCAGCCTGAGCAAGAGTTGAGACCCCGTCTCTACAAAAAACAGAAAAATTAGCTGGGCATTGTGGTGTGTGCCTGTTGTCCCAACTATTCAGGAGGCTGAGGCAGGAGGATTGCATGAACCCAGGAGTTTGAGGTTGCAGTGAGCTATGATGACACACCACTGCACTCTAGCCTGGGTGACAGAATGAGACTGTCTCAAAAAACCAACCAACCAAACAAAGAAAACCAGATATAATATCAGTATACTATACTTCTAAACACTATCACTATATATCAAAACAACAGCAAAAAAAAACCCAATGGGTATAACATCAGTATACTATACATCTACACACTATCATACATCAAAACAAGAGATATAAATAAGAGTAAGCTTTTTAAAAACCCACTAAGAAGAATATTATATATTTTTTTATATAAAATACATCTATCTATATATGTGTGTGTGTGTGTGTGTGTGTATTTTTTTAATGAACTGAAAGGAAAAATTTCAACTTCATCATAGGTGATGTTGGTTAAATTCATGTTTCCCTTTATCTGCAATGTTTTGAGGTTTTTTTAGAAAGGAAGAAACAAAACCAAGACTGGTAGCAAATATGACAAAATGTTAATGATTACTTATAGTGAGAATATGGGCTTTTTAAAATTCTTTGTTCTTTTCTGTATTTTTTAAATTTCCCAAAATATAAAAGAATTTCTAAAGAAAAAAATGGGCAGGAACTATACCAAAATAGCAATGGTGATAATCCATTTAATCTTCCTTGTGCTTTTCTAAAATTTCCAAAGTTTTTATAATAAGCAAACCTATAATGGGAGGGAAACCACCAAATCATTTTGTTTTGTTCTAAACTTTAACTTTTAGCAAATTAATCCTAATATCTGGAGGTAGTTAATGTCAGTAGAATAGAATCAACACCCCATACCAAGTATCTACAATTAAATAGATGGTGGAAAAGCCCATATTTTTCTAACACTATTCCCCCACCCAGAAAATGGGTTAAAACCCTCTCCTAAGCTTAGAATCATGTGGACATGAGTCATGGACAAAATGTCAACGTGTATTGTGTCTTTAATTTCTAAGGAATAGAATATAACTTGCCTGCACGTGTGCATATTCGGAAATACTGAATTGTGGTTACTGCCCATAGACAATTGACATATAGAAAATTAGTAGAAATGAGGTATTTACTGGAATGAGATAGGGTTCCTCTTACAATCTGTTTTGTCTTTCATTGCATTGATATTAACAGTTGGGTAACAGCAGGTGTGAGTGGGTAAAATGACTCTAAATCACAATCACATGGGGGAAGTTAGAAAAACTGTGTATAGCATGGAAACCTTTTTACTTTTGTAGCTATCTGAGCAAGCAATGCTTGGGTTTCTAAGTCTAGTGACAGATTTATTTTAATGTAATTGAATAATTGGAGTTTTCCACTGCCAGAAACTTTTACCCACTTCATTACTTAGAGGATTAAAAGAAAATTTGATCTGATGTTTTATAGAGCTTTCTCTTCCCAGGGACCCAGAGAGAGCACAACTGGGAACACATGACCCTGGACGTTATCTGTTTCCGCTGTATCTGACTGAGCACAGTATAGACTAATCATTGCCAGAAGTTTAAAGTCTGCCTCTCACCTCTATTGTTCCAGAAAAATTGGGTTTTATGCTGGAGGAACAACCTTAGGAATCACTGAATCCCTCTCATTTTACAATTTAGGGCATAATTTTGGCAAAAAAAATGAAATTAAACTTATATATACACTATGAAGAAATTGTACTCTGGAGAGCTAGCCAAGAAAAGCTTAATGGTATGGTCTGAATATGTCCCCCAAGTTTCATATGTTAGAAACTTAATCCCCAAATTCATATGTCAATTGGGGGCTTTGGGAGGTAATTAGGATTTGATAAGGTCATCAAGGTGGGGTCCCCATGATGGGACAGGTGGCTTTATAAGAAGAGGAAAAGAAACCTGAGCATGCACACATTCTCTTACCCTGTTGCCATGTGACACCCTTTGCCATGTTATGACAAAGCATTCACCAAATGCCAGCACTATGCTCTTGGATTTCCCAGTCTCCAGAACTGTGAGCTAGATAAACATTTGTCTTCATAAATTACCCAGTCTGTGGTATTCTGTTACAGCAACAGAAAATGTGCTAACACATCTAAGGAGACATACAAAGATGTTCATAGCAGCATTGTTTGTAACAGGACCAAAAATTGAAACTACCAAAACATCCGTCAATAGGAGAACAGTTAATAAACCATAAAATGGTCATACTACAAAGCACTATGCAGTAGATAGAAGGAATGAGCTAGATCTAAGGAGACAGATGTTAAAAACACAGTAAAAGAGCCAAGTTGCAGAACCTGTGAAAAATATATTTATATAAAAACTCATGCCACAAACTATTTTTACATTGGTACAATATATGTGGTATGTGATATGATCCAGAATGTAAAAATCTCCTAAAAGGTCTAGAACTGTGCTGTCCAATACAGTAGCTACTAGTCACATATGGCTATTTAAATTTAAATTAATTAAAATAGTCATACGAGGCCAGGCACAGTGGCTCACGCCTATAATCCTAGCACTCTGGGAAGAAAGCAGGAGGACTGCTTATGATCAGGAGTTTGAGTCCAGCCTGAGCAAGAGTTGAGACCCTGTCCCTACTAACAACAGGAAAAAAAAAAAAAATAGTCACACTAGCTACATTTCAAGGGTTCAATAGCCACATGTGCTTGGTAGCTACTGTTTTGAGCTACAAAGATCTATAATTGCAGGAAGTTCTATTGCACAATACTGGTCTAGAAAAATACATGCCAAATTCATAAAATCACTTAGCTAGGTCGTGGTGAGGCCAAAACTGGTGTCAGAAGACCACTACTGAAGTGTTTTTGGCATGAGGGCTCCTTTGGGTCATGGATGGATGGATGGATGGATTCATAAACTCTTCATTCATTTGGAATCATTTACTTATTACATATTAAGCCCTGGGTTCAGTCCTTGGGAAACAAAATTCAATCTGATGCCAGCCCAGCCCCAGAGAACAGATTAAGCAGATGTCAGTCATCAACTGTGCGCTGAATGCCTTTTCCGTGGCAGACTCTGTGCAAGGCCCAGGGTCAGTGGTGAACAAAACAGACACAGTCCCTGTCCTTGTGGATCTCCGCAGCTGGGTTTCTCAACACTGTGGACATTTTGGACGACTCATTCTTTCTTCTGCATGCTCTCCTGTGCACTTTAGGATGTTTAGCAGTGTCCCTGTTCTCTACCCACCAAATGCCAAAAACACCCCTCCCCAAGTTGTAACAAACAAAAATGTCTTTAGACATTGACAAATGTCCCCTCTTGGGGTCAAAACTGTCCCACTGTGAACCACAGGGAAAGACAGACATTAATCAAATTATGCCAAATTATTTAAATGATAACAAGTGTGCTGACTATTGTGATGGGGATGTGTGGGTCGCTTTGAAAGCATTTACCAGGGGCCTTCCCTAATCTTTAAGAGGTAAATGTGGAAAGCTTCCCTGAGGATGAGTCAATGTTGCCTCCCATTTTTGCCAAACGTGCACAGAGCTTGCCTGTCATGGACACAATTCTGAATAAACAAGTCAGGGCCGATGGTGCGGGAGAAAAGAAGTCAGATGTCAGATTCCTTTAGGAGAGGTAATGTAAGCTGGGTTTTGATGCATAATTATCCATTTCAGATCCTGCTATCTGGAGCTCACTCAACTGGCACTGCTTGGGCAGGCTGCCATGAACTTGAGACTAAACCAGCTAGTAAAAAATGGAGACCAGCTGCAGGTCCTGTCTTCTTCACCAGAAATCTGGAGGGCATAAATAACAGAGCAAAATGTGAATCAGGATTTACCACGTTTCTCCTTTCTCGAAGGATTTTGGCAAAATCACCCTCTGCCTCACTCCAAGCCTTTACAACAAAAATAAATTCTACTAGAGAGAATTGGAAGAGACCTTTTAGATCACCAAATGTTTCCATCCCCCGGGACCATGGTAGTCAGGAGTCCCCAGTTGGAAGATGGTGATCAGATCTTTAACTGTTCCTTAATGAGGCCAAAAGGGACTCCTTGGAGCTATGGTATCTATTTTAATATTTTGAGAATTGTATTTTAAAAGCACCTTTGCATCCTACTGTGACTTCCTCATTTTCTTTCCCCTGTAAAACAGGGAGCCTGAACTGTGAGGGAGGTTAGCTTAGCGTTCTCCTGTCCTATCACTTATTTTATAGACCAGGAGACTGAAGTCCATAGAGAGGAAGTATCTGGTTCAAAGTTGCACAGCTATTTGTGGCAGTCATTCTCAAACTTCTTGATCTCTTTCCCTACATCTGGGAACAACAAACGACTATATAATATACATTAATTATATATTTTACGTGTGTGTGTGTGTGTGTATATATATATATATATATATATATGCAATATGAGGATCCTGAGACAGAAGAAGGACATTAGTGGAAAAACCAGTGAAATCCTAATAAAGTCTGGAGTTTAATTAGTAGTAAGGTACAAATATTGGTTTCTTAGTTTTGACAATGTTCCATGATTATGGAAGATGATAACAGCAGTGGAAACTGGGTAAGGGATAGATAGAATATCTGTACTATTTTTGCATCTCTTCTATAAATCTAAAGCTATTCTATGGCTGGGCACGATGGCTCATGCCTATAATCCTAGCACTATGAAAGGCCAAGGAAGGAGGATCGCTTGAGCTCAGGAGTTCGAGACCAGCCTGAGCAAGACTGAGACCTCATCTCTACTAAAAAGAGAAAAATTAGCTGGTAATTGTGGTGTGTGCCTGTAGTCCCAGGTCCTTGGGAGGCTGAGGCAGGAGGATCACTTGAGCCCAGGAGTTTGAGGTTGCAGTGAGCTACAATGAGGCCACTGCACTCTAGCCAAGGCAACAGAATGAGACTCTGTCCCCAAAAAATAAATAAATAAATAAAACTATTGCAAAATAAAAAGATTATTTACAAAAGAAGTAATAAAGGTGCATTAGAACAAGTTCAAACAAAACAGAGTTTAAAGAAACAATAACAAAAAGAATTAAAGTTCATCCTTTCTGCCTTGTAATTCTGCCCCTAAATTCTAACCACTTTTAATAGCCCAGCGTGTCTCTTTCCAGGTATATTCTTTTATGTTCATTCCCCTAAGTTTTAAAATATCGTATCGCATTTAAACCCTCAAACAATTAAATGGGCACGGCAATCAAGTGAGAAAACTGAGGCTCAGAGAGGTTGAGTAAGTGGCCCATAGGCACAGCTAGTAAATAGTAAATGTCAGGGACTATGTTCAAAGCAGACTCTACCTAACTGCAAAGGCCATGCTGGTGCCAGGGTCCACCAGGCTGTACTCTGCACAAGGGAGTTTAGCTCAGGGGGTGGGCGACTGGGAGGCCATTTTGTGTTCCCCAAGTCACACG
This sequence comes from Mirza zaza, assembly GCA_008750895.1. Taxonomy (NCBI): domain Eukaryota; kingdom Metazoa; phylum Chordata; class Mammalia; order Primates; family Cheirogaleidae; genus Mirza; species Mirza zaza. The sequence continues at coordinate 34,976 of VSMD01033982.1, forward strand.
CTCAGGCAAAGGCTACACCTGCATGGAGAAGTAGGGTCCTCCTTTTCTTGGCATGAAGGCTCCCTAGGGACTAGCCCCAGCCCTCTTCCTTGCCTCTATCCTATGCCAAGAGGAAGGTGATGCTGGCCATGGCCATGATTGTTGTAGAAAATAACAAGTGTGATTTGGGATGTGTTTCATGTTGCCAGTGGTGAAGGTGGTGAAGGGAGGTGTATTCCGTTAATATCAGGAAACACAGGAGTATGGAATCGCACAGTATATTCTAGCAAGCCCATTCTGCAGATGATGGGTACATACTTTGGGTCCTCTGGTAACCAACAGCAGAAGATTCAAAGCACAAAGTGTATTCAGCTGTCTTTCTCAAAGCAATGTGTTCTACTTGCTAGGAATGGAATTTTCACACATTTAAGGTCAAAGTGAAATTTCTGGGAGGTATCTCAGTGAATCACGAAGCCAGTCACCACTTGCAGGGGCTCTGAATAGGAGGAAATCAGGACAACAATATGCCGAGTTTATCCACCACTGGCCTGTGGGCAGTTCAAGGATATTGAGCCTGGATGACCTTCCCAACAGAAAAATCACCTTTGGATACATTAGCACAAGCGGCATTCTGAATAATGCCCTGGCAAAATGCACTGGAAGTTTTGCCCCTTAGAAAGGAGGAAACTACACTCTATCTTATTAGCCTTCACTCTGTGCCAAGCCCTGCATTAAACACTTTCCTGTGCTCTCACTTAACTCTCACACCGCTCTGTGAGGAATAAACTGCATATTATCATTCTCATCTTACAGACAAGGAAACTGAGCTCAAAGAAGAGCAGGGTCTTGCCCAAATGTCACATTCCATAACCAGCTAAGAAAGGATTCCACACCAAATCCTTCACATTTGACTCCAAACAGGTGTTTGTTCTAAATGTTCCAAAGTGACTTTGCAAACAAGCTATGTATTTTAATTTCCTAAATTAAAAACAACAACAGAGAAGAACCAAAATGGCTTCTACAGCGTATCCAGGGGTCCTCAAACTTTTTAAACTGGGGGCCAGTTCACTGTCCCGCAGACCATTGGAGGGCCGGACTATAGTTTTAAAAAAACGATGAACATGTCCTTGTCACTAAAGGTAAAAAAAAAAAAAAGAAAAAAAAAAAACTATGAACAAATTCGTGTGCACATTGCACATATCTTATTTTGAAGTAAAAAAACAAATGGGCAAAAACACCCGCATGTGGCCTGCGTGCCATAGTTTGAGGACGCCTGGCATATGCTATCGCCACACTGTGGTTTATATTCTGAGGCTAGATGGTGAAACAAAAATCAACAGTCCTTTCTAGCACTTATAAAAGTTTTGATCACACTTTTCTACACTCAAGGAAGACTTAAATAAATTCATCGCGATACTCAAGATACAGATTCCATATTTCAAGCTTGGTATAATGAAGGTACCTGGTACCTGACTTTCTCTAATATTTGCCCCTCCCACTCTATAGTAAATAATCATGATATTAACTAATGTAACATTTTTTTTTTTTTTTTTTTGAGACAGAGTCTCGCTTTGTTGCCCAGGCTAGAGTGAGTGCCATGGCGTCAGCCTAGGTCACAGCAACCTCAAACTGCTAGGCTCAAGCGATCCTCCTGCCTCAGCCTCCTGAGTAGCTGGGACTACAGGCATGCGCCACCATGCCCGGCTAATTTTTATATATATATATATATTAGTTGGCCAATTAATTTCTTTCTATTTTTATAGTAGAGACGGGGTCTTGCTCAAGCTGGTTTTGAACTCCTGACTTTGAGCAATCCGCCCGCCTCGGCCTCCCAGAGAGCTAGGATTACAGGCGTGAGCCACCGCGCCCGGCCTAATGTAACATTTAGTAAGTTTTCTTTCTCAATATTTATGAAAAATTTCAAACATACAGACAAATTGAAGGAATTGTATAGAGAACATTCATGTACCTACAGCCTAGATTCTACCATGAACATTTTACATACTTAAAAAATTTTTTTTATTCTTTTTAATATATGCCAGGAACATTACATGTTTATCTCAATCCTTGAAAAAAACTCTTTGGGGGGATGGACATGCTTGAAGCTCTGACTCGGATGAGGCAAAGGCAATATATGTAACCTAAATATTTATATCCCCATAATATGCTGAAATAAAAAAAATAAAAATAAAAGATTAGAGCACATGATTTTAAAAAACTCTCTGAAGATGATACTATTATTACTCCCATTTAATGGATGAGAAAGTTGAAATTTAAAGACTTGGAGGAACAGACAAGAATCTACAAAGCCACCGTTTGCAAAACTACTACTCTAGCTATATTCACAAAGATGGAGGCCAACTTGAGCTGAATTTAGTGGAATTTGATTAGTTCAGACAATGTTGGGGATTTATTTTCCATATTAGAGAGTTTCCATGTATAAAATTCAGCAAAAGTGTCTATGTGTTAATTCTCTACAAAATTCACAGAAAAAAAAAAAGTCTACATGCTGAACAGGAAGGGATTTGTTCTTTTGGATTCCACAGATAGGGTATTGGTTTTCTTTATTTAAAAAAAAAAAAGTGTACAGCAGAGATATATGCACAAAGATATTCATTGTAGTGTTACTTAAAATGGAAAAATTGGAAACAATCTAAATGCCCCAAATTATTATAGAAAAAGTTGATTATGGTATGTTCACAAGATGGCATATGTTACAAATGTTAAAAATTATCTTTCCTTTGCCTCATAGAAATATTTGTCAATCTAGCATATGGCATATGCGAATGATCCAAATGTAATATGATATTCAGGGAAGTAATTGCAAAGGCTTCATATCATTCTCTTTGGTGTAAGAAAATGATAGATTGAATATCAGAATCTGAAAGACATAGAACTCCAGGAGAAAAGGATATTATCTTTAAAAAGCACCATCATTTGGAACATATCGTGTGCACATTTAGCTCAGTCTCAAAAAGCCTAATATAAGATACGAATAAAAAATCACCAGCGTCGTTCATTGTGCACATATTTGTTGGGTGCTTACTATATGCAGACACAGGAGACTTAATGGTGGAAAGTGTTCCTGTCTTTGTGAGCGATGCAGTCTGTACAAGAAGTAATTGTCCTACCTAGTTTCTGGGTAGCATCAAATTTGACTGATGACTGATTTAGGAAGGGCTCCTCCATCTGATAATACTAAGAACAGTAGTTGTCATAGGGTGGGGAGCCATGTTCCCCGAGGGGACATTTGGCAATGTCTGCAGTCACTTTTGAATGTCACATCTGGGGGATGGGAAGAAGTGCTACAGGCATCTAGTGGGTAGAAGTCAGGGATACTAAACACCCTACAATGTACAGACCACCCCCACAACAAAGAATGACTTGGCTCAAATATTAATAGTGCTGAGATTTAGAAACCCTGACTTAGACTATCAGGATTCTTTCTTGGAAGTTACACAGAAGGGGAAATCTTCCAGGGGTTGGGGGATGGATGTTCCATAAGAAGATGGCAGCCCCAGGGCCATGTGGGTGCAAGAGGAAAAAGGATTTACCTGGGTGATTATGGAAGTTGTTAGACAAAACTATGGGCAGAGACAGCCCCAATTCCCTGAGAATCCTACTCCAAAAGTTAATTTGTAAATTGCTTCTTTGGCATATCTTGGATCCCCTCCCTGCCTCCCTGCAGAAGGAGACCATATGGTGAAAACGAAATACTCTGGAGATAAAATCAGAAGATCTGGGTTGCATCCCAACTTTGTAATAATGAAAATCACTTTACTTTTCTAAGCCTCAGTTTCCACTTTTGAGAAGCAGGGATGCTACCCCACCCACCACTGAAAAGAGAACAAGTGTTTGAACGCGCTTGGCTCTCTGCAGAGGCTCAAAACTGACTCTGACATTATTACTGTTTGTGTCTTCACAATGTATCATTAAGTGAAAAGAGTGGTTATAAAGCAGTACATATTGTAGCCATCCAATTTGTGTTCAATATAAATATCTTCTGAGAAAATAGTCTAAAGTGTTTACATCAAATGACTAACACAAATTGTCTTGGAGTGGGGAGAAATAAAAATCAAACCAAAGCAAAAACCTTTGGTATTATATAGTAAATACATATCATTGAAATTCTTAAAAGTTATCTTTTTTAAAAGATAGCTTATGATATGAGAAAATACTTAGGCTTCAATTTAAGAAAAACAAAATCAAGATAGAAATTGTACACACCTGCACTGTTCGCACTGTTCGATACAGCAGCCACCAACCCCATGTGGCTATGATGCACTTTTTTTTTTTTTTTGAGACAGAGTCTCAACTGTGTTGCCCAGGCTAGAGTGAGTGCCGTGGCGTCAGCCTAGCTCACAGCAACCTCAAACTCCTGGGCTCAAGCAATCCTCCTGCCTCAGCCTCCCAAGTAGCTGGGACTACAAGCATGTGCTACCATGCCTGGCTAATTATATATATACATATATATATATATATATTAGTTGGCCAATTAATTTCTTTCTATTTATAGTAGAGACAGGGTCTTGCTTTTGGTCAGGCTGGTTTCGAACTCCTGACCTCGAGCAATCTGCCCACCCCGGCCTCCCAGAGCGCTAGGATATATGATGCACTTTAAATGTGCTCAGTGGTTCACGCCTGTAATCCTAGCTCTCTGGGAGGCCGAGGTGGGTGGATCGTTTGAGCTCAGGAGTTCGAGACCAGCCTGAGCAAGAGCGAGACCCCATCTCTACTATAAATAGAAAGAAATTAATTGGCCAACTAATATATATAGAAAAAATTAGCCAGGCATGGTGGCACATGCCTGTAGTCCCAGCTACTTGGGAGGCTGAGGCAGCAGGATTGCTTGAGCCCAGGAGTTTGAGGTTGCTGTGAGCTAGGCTGACGCCATGGCACTCACTCTAGCCTGGGCAATAAAGTGAGACTCTGTCTCAAAAAAAAAAAATAAAAATATAAATGTGCTCAGTGGTGAGTCTGAATTGAGATGTGCAAGTATGTAAAATAATATCTCATTAGTAATTTTTATATTGATTATGTGATTAAATGATAATATTTTGGACATATTGGGTTAAATAAAATATATTACTAAAGTTAATTTCACCTGTTTGTTTTCATTTCTCTTTAATGTGGCTACTGAAACATTTTAAATTACATACGTGGCTCACATCTGTGGCTTGCATAATACTTCTTTTGAATAGTACTGATATAAACATGATAAACTTGACTGTAAAATAAAAAAAAAAAAATGAAGAGAAAAAAACACAGTGGAAAACTACCAAACTCATCACTGTGATTAAGTCTAAATGATAGGATTACAGATGATTTTTTCAGCTTCTTTACGCTTTTCTGTTCTTTCAAATGTTCTATGGGGTGTAGATACCTCTGTGATGATCTAGAAAAGGGCAACAGGAGTATAGAATCTCTCCTGTACTCCTGGGCGAAAACTGCTGTGTGTTAAAAAGATCGCAACTTACAGGGACTATTATTTTGTGAATTAAAGAAATGGTGTGCTAGCGGGCCAAACTCTCCTTGGGTCCTGGGTATGAAGGGAAGGTCCAACATTCTGCTCCCTGCTGTCTGGGGGTCGTGGAGGGGGCTCAGTGGCATCTTTCTCGGGCTTTCCCCACAAAAAGGGCACCGAGGGTGTGAGGAGTATGAGAAGCAGCTCCGTGGATGCTCAGAACATCCCTGGGCAAGGAAGTGAGTCATCCAGTGAGTCAGCCCCGCCGCCCTGCTTTCATTCTTGGTATTGTTCCATGTCGCTGCTCCTCTCTGTCACCATCCTCCCCCCACAACTCCACATCACATGTGTGGCCTTGAGGCGGCCCAGGCAGATCTAAGTGAGAAAGACTCCCAGGTACTGAACACTTAAAGTGGGTCCTCCATGGTGCTGCCTGTGGTCACCCTCATGGTCTCCTCTCATCCTCATGTCAACCCATTCAACATAGGGGTTATTAGGATTCTCATTTTACAGATGAGGAAACTGAGACAAGGAGAGGTTAAGTACCTGGCTAAAGGCTCATAGCTGGGAACAGGTGGAGGTTAGATTCAAATTCAGGATGACTCCAAAGCCTTATACTCCAAAACATGTGCTTCCTAGAGCTTTCATCCAGGTCTGCCCCATACAAGACTGGGAAGTAATTAACTTGTGTCTCCCACGTTTCCATTGCCCTAGATTTCAGGTGCCCAGGGCCCTGAGGGTCTGCTTGCTCTCTTACAAAACATGTCTCTGGGAGAGCGCCTAAGAGTCTGACATCAGACATTTACAGCAAAGTCTGAATTTAGGCCCATGATTTCTCCTTCAGGGAGGACCTGCAGGTAAAGCCCTACTCCAGTTGTGGGGTGAAAGATTAAAACGGATTTCTGCCATTGGAAGACACGAGGGGGAGAAAGACAATGTTCTCAGTTCTGCTCCCTCTTGAACCAGACGACAAGCCGCCCTCAGCCATCAACTCGGGAGCCCAGCCTTGTCTTCAGTCTATTAGAAGGGTGGGTGGGGCCAAGGCCCAGTAAGCAGATGCTCATGAGATATGGCTGTCACAAGAATGCCACCCCCTCACAGATGCCACCAGCGGAGAGGCATGCAAGGAATTAAGTATTTCCCTTTCTTTTCAACCTGTTTGATATTTTGGTAATTTAATGTTTTTATAGGTAATATATTCACATGGTTCAAAAATTATATACATTACACACGCACACACACACTCACACACAATTATATTGAAAAGTCTTTTTCCTACCAGGTTCCCCTTTCCCCTACACCCTACCTCACTCCCAGTCTCTGATGTTATTAGTTTCTTGTGTGTTTTTCAGAATTTCTTTATACATATACAAATACACACACACACATGCACACACCACACTGCCACCCTTGTTTTTATTTTAATACCCAAGTTTCAGACTCTTTTTAGAAAAGGAAAAATGCTGGATGGGAGACCATGCTGCTACTAACACTTCAGTGAAAAGGAATCTGTAGGTATTTTCTTCCTGGGGGCGCTAGCTTGGCCCTTGTCCTTTGCTTTTGCATTTTCTAAGTCAGGCTTAATGAGGCATAACTTACATACAGTAAAATTCACCCTTTTTAGTGGAGAGTTCTGCAAGTTTTGACAAATGCACACAGTCACGTAGCCACTATCACAATCGAGATATAGAACAGTTCTCTCCCCTCCCCACTAAATTCTTTCATGCCATCCCCAGTCCCTAGCAATCACTGATATGTTTTCTGTCCGTATAGCTTTGCCTTTTCTAGGATGTCTTTTGTAAATAGAATCATACATGATTCCACAAAAATGTGCAACCTTTTGTGCCTGGCTTTTTTCACTTAGCACAGTGCGTTTGACATTCATCCCAGTTGTGTGTGCTGCGTGTATCAATAGCCTATTTCTCATTAGTGGTGATTTGTATCCCATTGTATGGATGTATCACAGTCTGTGTATCTGTACATCAGTTGAAGTACCTTTGAGTTGTTTGCAGTTTGGGGCTACAAACATTCACATACATACAAGTTTTTGTCAGAATAGACATTTTCATTTCTTTTGGGTGAATATATACGAGTGGGACTGCTAGGTTGTATAAAGAGTATCAGCTCCATTTCATTTCTTTCTTTATGTTTTTTTTTTTTTTTTTTTTGAGACAAGGTCTTCTTGCTCTGTCTCCTAGGCTAGAGTGCAGTGGCATCATCATCATCATCGCTCACTGCAACTTCAAATTCCTGGACTCAAGCAATCCTCCTGCCTCAGCCTCCTGAGTAACTGGGACTACAGGTGTGCAACACCACACTTGGCTAATTTTTATAGAGATGGGGTCTCGCTCTTGCTCAGGCTGGTCTCAAACTGCTGGCCTCAAGAGGTCCTCCCACCAAGGCCTCCCAACATGCTAGGATTACAGGCATGAGCCACCGCACCTAGCCTCATTTCATTTTTAATCTTTACAATAACCCCATGACCTGGTCTCATGAACCTTATTCCCAGAGAGGAAAAAGTCCAAGGGCAAGAGAGGTTCCGTGGTCTGCCTCCCCACATCACTCAGCAGATAAACGGCAGAGATGGGATTTGAACTCAGAGCCAACAGAAAAAACCTCCTGCTAGCAACTGAGATGTGGTACTGTCATCCTGCCACTCTGTTCCAAGATGTCCAGGACACCTAAGTGTAAGGGCTAAAGGTATTAATAAAACACAAACCTCACTTTCTAATTTTGGCTGCCTTACAAGAATTTAGACCTGTGCTGGAGGAAATACTAGTGAGGGGCCCCTCTAGGCTGGTGGCATGCTCTGCTGCCTTGAGCCTAGCAGCTTTCCAAAAGGGAATGATTCTTAATGTTTATGAGTGGGTATGGAATGTGCTCTTAAAAGTTTATAGTTCATTTAACATGCATCGTCTCATCAGAGAACAACTTCACACAGGAGGTGGACCTGTCTCTCCCTGAGACCCACCCACAGAGCCACCAACACCTGGTAAGCTGCATGCAAAAAAAAAAAAAACTATGTGTGACCCTTATTCTTTCACTGGGTTCCAAGCTGCACACTCTTCCCCTTGTGCAATGACAACCTGGAAATTCCATACACCCTCCTGGCACGCCTGGATTGGCAGGGTGGTGGCCTGGAAAGGGCATAGGCTTGGGACACCAGTCCTTGCTTGGGGAGTTTGTGGGGAATTAGGAGGGCTGTAGGAGCGCCCAGTGTGGGGCCTGGCACCCCAGAGATAGGCAGCAAATGTTGGTCCCCTTCCCTTTCCCTAATAGAGGAGTCAAGTAGCATTGCTGGGAAACAAAACCCTGTAGGTTAAACTCCATCACCAATGTGCTCGGTACCTCAAGCAACCCATCTCCTCACTCCATGCTTTAGGTTTCCACATTCATAAAGTGCAGTAAGTCCAAGTTCACTCTATGGAATGTAATTATAAATGTAGACTTTCTTTCAATGGAAAGAAGAGGGATCAAAGGAAAAACTCCATCATCTCCTGGCTACCCAGAGGGTCTTGCCCTCCCCAAGCAGAGATGAAATTTTATAACTATGGGGAAGGTATCAGAAGCAGCTGGAAGAGGCGTGAATCGTATTGATCACACAAGGCCAGACGCGCAAGGGGAGGTGAGGGAGTGTTTCACTGGGTCATAGAACAAACAGATTCTCTGCCTCACACCTGTAGGAGTTTATGAGTCTCTATAAAGTGAGAATAATAAATGCACCTGCCTCAGCTTGTGGGGATGGGGACCTGGAGGGCATGGATACCTCAGTGGGGTGAAACGAGACCATGTGTGTGAGCCAGAGGTCTCCCATAAATTCCATTTGGCCCACACATAGGGTAACCAACTCGTCCTGATTGGCAGTGAGAGTTCTGCATCCCAGGAAACCACTTAGTCCTGAGCAAACTGGGATGGTTTGGTCGCCCTACCTACTAGGTCATGTTTGAAAGTTGAATTCATAGCCAATGTTCACAATTTGGAAGACTTCACATTAAATATTCCAGAGGTTCAGAATGTCTTAAAAACTGGAGGACCTGGCAACTCTGTGCCCACGTTTGCACACAGAAACAATGCGCTGGGGCTGAGTGGGAGCAGCTTCTCCCAGAGGGATCAAGCACTCGCCACTTTGCCGCAGTCCCCACTCCTCCCTATTGTCTTACACCCACCCATTCACTTCACTCCATTGCCTGCCTGGCCCTCGTAGCATCAGAGTTTGCAACCCTTGATACAAACGCACTCTAACCTTTGAAGAGCTTAAAAATTTAAAAGATGAAACTTTTTTTAAAAGCTGCCCCTAGGTTGTTCCTTTTCAAATGGTCCAAGATAGAACATTTTAGTGGCTACAAAACACCATCAATTTTCCTACTAGTGTTTATTAAAAAACAAAGGAAGGGAAACAGTAAGAATCTACATTGTTTGCCATAAAACTTAAAGGATTGTCATTGTTTAATGGAAAAGAAAAATCAAACTCAGCTGGTTTCCTCCTGAATTGACCCTCAAGCACAAATTCTAGTTGCAAGTGACAGAAATTGAATCCAAAGTAGTTTAAGGAGAAAGAGAGAAATTGATTTAATGACGTCTGTAATCAAATTACAGATCAGAGGGAGTGGATATCTGGATCCAGGGTCAAATGGATTTAGAGATTCCGAGTTCTGCTCAAGCCAGAACTGTGTTCCAGCTTCTTTCTGCAAATCTGCTCCAAGCTCCCAGGCCAGCTTCCCCACAGGGAGAGGGAAATGAGCAAAGGCAGCTCTGAGCTCACCTCCTTACTTTATGAAACCCAAAAAAGGGGGAAACAATCTCGGGGAGAGGGAATATTCTCTTTTCTACCATTTGGAAAAATCCTAGGGAAAAATTTCTGGCTTAGTTTCTATTCCTATTTCCAGGCCAAACAGGGGCTGCTCCCAGAAGAAAAAAGGGATGGGTGATAGGGAGGCCCAAATCATAACCATCAACAGGTTGTGATTGGGGGTTTTAGTGATCTCTCATGTCCTCAATGTTGGAAGCTCCTCTCTGTGGTCTAGTTTTTTGGTACCAATTATAGTAATCATACTTGCTTATTATGTGCCAGATACTATTTTAATTGCTTTGCATATTAAATGCATAGGCATAAATGCACATTGTCTCATTTAATCTCCTCATGACCCCCTAAGGGAGTTTATTATCTCTGTTTTACAAATTGGGAAAGGCACAAAGTAAAGTAGTTGAGACTCTTGCCCAAGTGGCAGACCTGGGCTGTGAACCCAGGAAGTCTGGCCACAAATCATACAGCCCAGTCATATCACAGCTGCCTATCTGACAGAGCTATATACTAGATGGTAAAAGATTTGTCATAAATACCTGCTTGCTGGCAGCGTTCAAAGGTGTGACCACTAATGGTGTGGCTTTCCATCTGTGAGTGTGGGTGGGGGACTGGGTGAGAGGTCCCCCGGATTCCTGCCATGCTTGCTGCTCGTGCTGGGGAAGCCGGCTTTGATCTGTCCCTGGAGCCATTGGCCACAGTGCTATCTGTTTATCTAGCCTCCAGCAGGCACCTTGGCTCAGACTCTCCTATTGCTGTGTTTTTGCTTCTCACCAAATCTGCTCCCAGTGACCCGAACCCTGCATTACTAATCAGAAAAATCATGTCTTGATTTTTTGTTTTGTGTTCCTGCTCCAGACTGTTCCTAACAGAATACAAATAGCAACATGTTCGTTGATTGTCTGGACTTTAGGGGACTTTGATTCAATTGAACAAATGTGTATTGAGTTTCTACTCTGAGCCTGACTATGTGGCTGGGGGATACAGCAATAAATGAAAAACAGACTCTGCCCTAAAAAATTAAGGTTACATTTTTTTTTTAAAGTACTTGTCTCTAAATTGCTCCATTCTGGAGTAGGCAAAAGCCTTCCTGATAATCTGTGTCCCTTCAGTTTCTCAGCTTTTCCAATTCCTCCTGAGGGCAGTTTTCATCAACAGCTGGAATGTCTTTTTTTCCCCCTAGGACTAAATCAGACTTTTAACTCAGACCCAATGAAGCCTTCTCCTTTCACCACCTCCAACCAGGTGAATTGATTTGCTCGCTACATTATTACCTGTAGGAATTAATCTTGTCTATTTTTGTCTCCTGGTCAACACACCGTCTTTGGAAATGTCCTGTAGCCACAGTTTTTGGTAGGTTTAAGGAGCCATGTTTTAATCACTTGATTTGCCTCCTGGCCACAGTTGATTGGTTCTGAGTGATCACTTGACCCAAGGGTGCCCATCCATAGGCTGAACTGAGCCAATCAGCTTAGTCTTTGAGATTCTGACTTTAAGAGTTCAGAGAGTGCATAAGGATGGCTGGTCCTGGAGTAGGAGGGTATTGTGGTGTTATAGTACCAAGCCTGCATCAGGTAAAATCCTAATAAGAGAGACAGAAGCCAAAGAATGAAGTCTACATAGAGAAAGGGCAGAAGTAAGAGACTATCCAGGAGACACTACTGTGAAAGAGAAAGGAAGGGAGGAAAGGTGATGATTGATTTCCCTGGTTAAGCCCCATTGTGTCCCTTTTGAACATCACTTCTTAGCTTTGGATGTCTGCTGTACCTTTCAATAAACTCTCAATTCATTTGAGCAAGTTTGATATGGCCTTTGCTTTTTGCAACCAAACTGACTAGAACATCAAAATATTTTGTTCATACCACCATTATCACAATAAAGGACAGATATTCTGCCGATTTCCAATGGATCAGGACGTCTTTTAATTCATTTTTCCATCTGAGATATCCACAACTATCCACTACTTTCACTTGCCTCTCTGCCTAGCACCTGGGCTGCACTTAATAAAAGCTTGATGAAAGAATGAAGGAATATTCCTTTCCTGTAAATTTCTCTGCATGGCTTTGCAGCCTTCCCCCATCTGGCCCTGTATCTAACCTCATTACCCACTACTCTTCACTACACACCCTCCACTGTGGTTAGACCAGTCACACCAAGGCATCCGGCTCACCTCTCTGGGCCTCCTGCTGGAATGCCCTCCTTCCTCTTCTTCATCTATTTATCCTTCTAATATCAGCCCCCTCTTTCTTCATTCAACCTTCAAATACTTACTGAATGCCCACTATGGGTAGGGCATTATGCTAAATGCCAGGCTACCGTGCAGAACAAAAGAAATGAGCTTTCTGTGTCCATGCTGCTTATTGTCTTAAAAACCTTCCCCATGAAGCCTTCTCCAACAGCCGACCCCCATCTCCCATTCATCTTCTTCCTCTCTTACCCTGTCCGTGTAAGACTGATTCTTAGGAACTCACACCACTGTTTGTTAACAGTTTCTCTTTAGTTTGTTTTGCCCACCAAGCCTCCTCCTGCTAACTGGATTTTATGTGTCTTGAGGGCTGGAGCCTAAGTTTCGTACTTTTTCTATTTATATTTATGTGGCTCAGCACTGGCGACCCAGTGGGCACCTAAAAAATAACTCTTCACTGCCTTCTTGCTTGATCGAAAGTGTCTCCTGCCCTCCCGGCCTGGAAAATGGAAGGACAGAGAGGTATTTGTCTGCCTTTGCAATCCCAGGAATAAACATCAGCCTGGGTTTCAGCTGATCCCAATAACTCTGACCATAAAGCAGCATCTAAATCCAGGGTAGAGACGAACAAATACAAGTTTTATTTGTTCTGTTTCATCCCGGGTGTTCTGGGGGAGGGCTTCACAAACCTCCTCACCACAAACCCACGCTAAGAAACAAGAAGCTATTTCTCTGGCAGCCTCTTGTACAGCGTCCTTTACCTTAGCAATCAACTCCCTTGTCTCCAGCACTTCTGAAAGACACCTTTCAGCTCCCTGCATCTTTACTGGGTGGGAGGGAAAGAAAAAACTAGGGGCACTAGATTGCATTCTCTCCCCAGACATAAGCAAAGGTGGTTCATCCCGGTCTGAACCCAGCAAAACCTCACCGCAGAATTTCTCTGCATAAAGAAAGTGCCTTTTGGAAACACAAAGTTGCTCTTTCAACTCAGGATGGGAAAAAATAATCCACCAACCAACCTCAAACCTGCACTTGGCCAAAATCCTGAGATTGATGGCAGGATCGAAGTGAATCATTTCTCTTTGCTCTGATTGCATCAGCGACAGGCAGCTGGGAGCAACTTGGCCCCCAGAAGAGGCCTCATTCCATGTTTGTGCCTAAGTCTGATTCCCTTTTTTTCTTGTAAGCAGGGCCATTTCAACTAACACGCGATGGGAATTGTGTTCAACCCAGGTGGCTGAGTCCAAGAACCGATAGTTCTGCGGCAGAAGCTGTTGTATCCATTAGGGCCTATGTCTCTTAAGTCTAAACCAGCTCTCTCTCTGTCCCCTGCTTGAGAGTTTCTGTGATTTCTCTGACATGAAGCCTTAGCTCACTGGTATCCTAAGTTCTACACAGTGATAACAATGACCACTTTTTGAGCAAAGTCTTCCTGAGTACCCTGCCCTTGCCTGGATGTTATTTATGTAGTATTTCACTGGATTCTTAAAATACATACACACACACCCCACATCCCCCCACACACAACCCTATGAGTTAGGAGCCCATTTTATAGATATGGAAACTGAAAACCAGAAAAGTTAGGTGGCTTGTCCACAGCTAGTAAGTGCCTGAGCTAGGACTTGGCCCTAAGCCAGCTGACTCCAAAGGCCACACTTTTTTTTTTTTTTTTTTTTTTTGAGACCGGGTCTCACTCTGTCACTCCAGGTAGAGTATAGTGGCATCATTATAGCTCACTGCAACCTCAAACTCCTGGGCTTTAGCAATCCTCCTGCCTCAGCCTCCCGAGTAGCTGGGACGACAGGCATATGCCACCATGTCCAGCTAAGTTTTCTATTTTTAGTAGAGACAGGGTCTCGCTCTTACTCAGGCTGGTCTGGAACTCCTGAGCTCAAGCAATCCTCCTGCCAGGCCTCCCAGAGTGCTAGGATCACAAGCACAAGTCCACACTCTTAATCACTATGCTAAGGGATCTTTCTTTCTTCTCATCTTTCCAAGGACTCCCCATTCTCTAAAGGCTGAAGAAAATTCCACCCCCTTCCAGATTTCTGCAGCCTACTCTGAGCCCTCCCTTATCTGACTTATTTCTTCCTGCCTATTACCACCTTCTGGGACATTCTGAAATAATCATTCCTTCCTGCATAAATATTGAGCACCTAGGTATGCCAGGCACTGTTCTGGGAGACTCACTCAGCTGTGAACAAAACAGAAAAAATCCTTGCCCTCATGGACTTTGCATTCTAGTGGAGAGATACAGACACTGAAGAATATAAACACGTAAAAATTTATATGTTATCACATGACAGTCAGTGCTAAATTAAGAAATAAGGCAAAGGAAGGAAATAGGGAATGTGTGAAAAAAGGCACAATTTTAGACAGGGTGGCCAAGGCAAGCCTTACTAAGAAGGTAATACAAGAATTAAGAGCGGAGGGATGTGAGCGTGAGCTATGGATGGGGAAGGGCATTTGAAATAGAGGGAACAGCAATTGCAAAGGCACGGAGGCAGGAGCATGCCTGGTGTGTTCAACAAATGGCAAGGTGGCCAGTGTGGATAGAGTTGAACAACTGAGGGCAAGAATAGTCCAGAATAGGGTGAGAGCAGTAAAGAGAGGAGGCCAGACTCTGTGGAGCCCTGTGGGCCCTGCCGAATAGATTGTGTTGATATTTATTCTGGGTGGAAAAGGCAGCCGTTAAGAGAATTGTGAGCAGACTTTTGTAGGGGCAGAAAGGTGTGATGCCTTTCCTTATCCATCATCCTCAACCAGCTGACACTCCTAGAAGGAAAGACAGGTTAAGAAGGGAAAAACATAACAAATCTATTTAATTAAAGTTTGACATGACACAGGAAACTTCAGAAATGAAGACCCAAACATCCAGGGAAAGTTGTCCATTTGCATACTTAAATTCAACAAAGAATGGACAGCCACATAGAAATTTGATTGGAAAAAAAGGACTATGATCTGATGGTCACAGACTGACAGGGAAACCCAGCAAGGCCCGTCTGTTCAGATTCCTCTTGGCCTCTCTGTACAGCATTCCTTCCTCCAGCGACAGGGTAGGACACCTCTGGAACAAGGGTCTTATGACCTACTATCAGACAAGGTACGTCAGAATTTGTTTATGGCCAGCTCCTGCACAGAAAGGCAGGGGAAGGAAGGTTAGAGTAATATTTCTAGGTTTTATGGCTTGCTTTGGGGGAGAGGGGTTCTAGTTTTAAGACCTGCCTTGGGGAAAGAGGAATTCTGGTTTTTATTGCACACTTGAGTGGAGAAAGACGGGCAGGAGACAGGGGGCAAGAGAAAGTCAGAGAGAGACTTCAATTCTGAGGCTGCTTCTGAAGGCTTCCAATCTCCTGTTGTTTAAACTACTCAGCAGCCCAAAGCGCCATACTTAGGGGTCTCCTTTTCTGAGCCCAAACATTTGCATTTTAACAGTATCACTCTGTCTTGGTGAGAGCAGGCTGAGGAGGGAGAAGGTTGGGAGGCTGCTGATAATGCAAGTGACAAATGATGGTGGCTTGGATGGAGACAGTGAAGGTGGTGAGAGTATTCAGATTTCAGTACTTTGAAGTTAAGTCAACAAGATTTCCTGACAGTTTGGAGGTGGGAGGTGAGAGAGAGGGAGAAGCTGGGAATGATACCCAGGTTTTTGGCCTGAGTGTCTGGAAGAATGGAGCTGCCATTTACTGAGATACCCGTGGGAGGGAACAGGTTTGGAGGACAGTTATCAGGAGCTCACTGTTGGACATGGTGCATCTGAGATGCCTACTGGAGACCTAGATGGAGATGAGTAGGTGCCCAATAAACAGTTTTGGAGTTCAGAGTAGAGATCTGCCAGGAAACACAAATGTGGAAGTCATTAACATAAAGATGGTATTTTTTTTAAAAGCCACAGAATTGTATGAAATCATCAAAGGAGTGAAAGCAGTTTAAGAAGAGAAATCTAAGGACCATGCCTTGGGGCACTCCAACAATGAGTGACCAAAGAGAAGAGGAGGAACCAGCAGGAGAAGACCAAGAAAAAACAGAGAGGTAAGAAGAAATCCGGAAGAATGTTTCAAGGAAGAAGGAAAGATTGTGTCAAATGCTTCTGATTGGTCAAGGAACAAGAGGACTGAAACTTAACTCATCAGATAAAAATAAGAAATGCTTAATAAAATAGTTCCCTTGCTTAGTTTAGATGTGTTCATCTAGACTTCTCAACTAATTACAAGCCTGAAAAGGGCAGGAGTTTTTGTCCCAGAGATCTGTCCCCTACTCCCCTTGCACCACCATGCCTCTCTTCCGTCCTCCCCTACACCCTCACCCCCTACCCTAATCCCCAGACACCTCCACTCTGGCTTTGCTGAGGTCTGAGGGTTGACTTAGCAACCAAGGGACCCGTGAGCCTGAGCTGCAGCACGAGAACAATGTCTTAGGCGAGTCATTCCTTCCCAGATTTGGCAAAGGGAATAAGTTACCACCACCTCTTTAAAACAAAGAGGATGGAACGGATAAACTGGGGGTGGTGGAAGGGGAAGATATGGACACCTATGTAAAGGAAAGACAAATTTTGCTTTTAAAAAATGCCTGCGGCAATTTGTTGTTGTTGTTGTTCTAAAGAAGCAAAGGAATTTATCTTGGGGCTGCATGGTTCCTTGGTTTAGGTCACTAATGAGTGTTTTCTAGTTGGATCCATCCTGCAGCCTAGACTAGGGTAGAGGTTGAGAATCAAATTCCTCTGCACTGAGTCTTTCTTTCCTTGGCAGGTGAGGGAGACAGGCATGTCAGAGCCTGGGAACTGGGGGAAGAGAGATGGGAGAAAGATGGCTGGCAAAAAATTCCCGGGGGTGGGGCTGGGCTGAGGAACCTGTTTTAAGAGAAGTGAGGGCTAACATTATTTTTTTAAAATATTGAAGTATATAATAGATAATACAGAAATGTGCGCACCACTTGAAGAATTTGCACAAACTGAGCGCATCCATGTGACCAGCACTCAAGTCAAGCAAGATGACATCAGCAGCATCCAGGGAGCCCTGATGTTCTCTTCTAGTCACGACTCTGCCCAAGGGCAGTCGCTATCCTGACTCTGAACAGCATGGACTAGTTTTGCCTGTTTTTATACCTTCTACAGATGAGTCTTGCCTTTTAGCATCTGGCTTCTTTCACTCAACATTACATTTGTGAGATTCACCCACCCTGTTGCAGGCAGTCATAGATCTTTCATTCTCACTGTTGCACACTCTTCCATTATATGATTATAAAACAATGTAGCCCTTCTATTGTTGATGGACATATAAGTTGTTTCCATTTGGGGAGCATTACAGATGGTGCTGCTATGAACATATGTAGACATGTCTAACACATTCAATTCCTCCTCCCAACAGTTTATTTTGAAATTTTTCAAACATATAGAAATAACTGTATAGTGAACATCTATCTAGGAACCACTTATATTCCAAATTAAAATTTTATTATATTTGCTTGATCGTTTATCCATTCTATACCCATCCATCATTCCTTCTTTTTACCCATTTCAAAGTAAATTGTACACAGCAGTATACTTTACCCCAAAACATTTCAGAATCATCGACAAAAGTTGAATGTTTATTTATGGGTTTTCCTTTGAGGGAAAAGTTATACAAAGTGAAATGCACTTATGTTAACTGTACCATTCAATGAGTCTGGAAAATGTATGTACCTAACTAACCTATATCCCTATCAACATATAAAATGTTATCATCCAGAAGGTTCCCTCTTGCACCTACCAAATTTCCTCCACAATCATTATGCTCTCATTTTGTTCACCATAGATCAATTTTGCCAAATTTAGAACTTGATATGAATGCAATCATATAAGATCTAGTCTCTTGCCAAACGCCTCTCTCGCTCAGCATGTTTTTGAAATTCATGTATGGTGTTGCATGAATAATGACTTTGTCCCTTTTATTGCTGAGTAGTATTCCTTTGTATGAATAAACCATAATTTGTTTATACATCATCCTGTTGACTGACATCTGGGATGTTTCCAGTTTGGGACCTTATGAAGAAAAATGCTATTAACATTTTTATACTAGTTTTTTTATGGACACATGCTTTCGTTTCTCTGGGGTAAACATCTGAAGCTGAAATTGCTGTCATAAGTGTATGTTTAATTTTACATGAAACTTCCAGACCTTTATTTCAGAGTGGTTGTGTGATTTTACACTCCCACCAACAATACAGAAAAGTTATTATTGTTCAAGATCCTTGCCAACATTTGGTGTTATCAGTCTTTTTAATTTAAGCTATTCTCGTGGGTGTGTAGTGGTTCCTCATTGTGGTTTAATCTGATAACTAATGATGTCAAGCACTTTTTCAAGTGCTTACTGGCCATTCATATATCTTCCTTTGTGAAGTGTCTGTCTGAATTTTTGCCATTTCTTATTAGGTTGCTTGTCTTTTTGCTATTGAATTACAGGAGTTCTAAGTCCTAAATACCAATCCTTTGACAGATAAAAGCTTTCTTTTTCTTTTTTTTTTTTGAGATAGAGTCTCACTCTGTTGCCCAGGCTAGAGTGCCATGGCATTAGCCTAGCTCACAGCAATCTCAAACTCCTGGGCTCAGGCAATCCTTCTGCCTCAGCCTCCCGAGTAGCTGGGACTACAGGCATGCACCACCATGCCCAGCTAATTTTTTCTATATACTTTTTTTAGTTGATCAATTAATTTCTTTCTATTTTTAGTAGAGATGGGGTCTTGCTCTTACTCAGGCTGGTCTCGAACTCTTGACCTCGAGTGATCCTCCCACCTCAGCCTCCCAGAGTGCTAGGATTACAGGCGTGAGCCACCACACTCGGCTGATAAATGCTTTCTTTTTTTTTTTTTTTTTTTTTTTTTTGAGACACAGTCTCACTTTGTTGCCCAGGCTACCATGAGTACTATGGCATCAGCCTAGCTCACAGCAACCTCAAACTCCTGGGGTCAAGCAATCCTGCTGCCTCAGCCTCCCGAGTAGCTGGGACTACAGGCATGCGCCACCATGCCCGGCTAATTATATATATATATATTAGTTGGCCAATTAATTTCTTTCTATTTATAGTAGAAACGGGGTCTCACTCTTGCTCAGGCTGGTTTCGAACTCCTGACCTCGAGCAATCCGCCCGCCTTGGCCTCCCAGAGTGCTAAGATTACAGGCGTGAGCCACCGCACCCGGCCTGATAAATGCTTTCTTTACAAATAATGTCTCCCAGTCCATGGCTTACCTATTCATTTTCTTGAGTGTCTAAAAAAAAATCTTTGCTTACCACCAAGTAATGAAGATATTCTCTTAGATTTTCTTTAGAAGCTTTATAATTTAAGCTTTTACATTTAGGTCTATGATCTATCTCAAATTAATTTTTGTGCATTGTTTGTTTGTTTGTTTGTTTTAGAGACAGTATCTCACTCTATTACCCAGACTGGAGTGCTGTGGTGCAATCATAGCTCACTGCAGCCTTGAACTTCTCAGCCTCCCAAGTAGGTAGGACTACAAGTGTGTGCCACCATATCCAGCTAAGTTTTCTATATTTCTTTTAGAGATGGAGTTGTCAAGAAAGGTCTCAAACTCCTTGCCTCAAGCAGTCCTCTTGCCTTGGCCTCTCAAAGTGCTAGCATTACAGCATTACACCTGGCTGTGTTTTTGTGTATAGTATAAAGTTTAAGGGTTTTTTGCTTTTTTAAATATAGACATCCAGCCGTTCCAAGCATAATTTGTTGAAAAGATTTTCATTTTTGTATTGGCACTTCTGTCAAAAATTAAATGACCACATAAGTGAATTCTACACTATTTCCATTAACCTGTCAGTCTTCATGATAGAATCACATTTTCTTGATTACTGTAGCTTTATAGTAAGTCTTGAAGTCAGATAGTATAAGTCCTAATTTTCTTCTTTTTTTCTTTCCATATTGTTTTGGATATTCTAGGTCCTCCAAATAAATCTTAAAATCAGTTTAGCATTTTTAAAATGAAAGCAGGAGAAGATAGAGATGATGCAAATTATCCTAAGGTTCATGGGGTGAGGCTGAAGCCCCTTATTTGCATGTTGCATGAAACCTCAGCAACGTGGAGCATGGGAAGAAGTTTAGTTCAATTTGGCAAGTGTTAAAATTAAGTGCTTAATGTGTACTTTCAGACATCTTCCTTTTCGACCAAAGAATGGGAGGACTCTACAGGAAGACCCCCACCAAGACCACCACCATCACTGAGTCTACAAGGTCTGCTGACTCTATGATACCACCTGTAAAAGTTGCTTACCAGCTATATGCTGCCAGATGTGCCCCCATGAACAGGTAAACATTTCAAAACAGAGAGAGTTAAAAAAGCTTCCTCTCACCATCTGATTACCAGGAAAGACAACTTTTCCTGAGACACGTGTTGCTCAGGTCACCAGAAACAGGCACATTTGGGGCAGGTTGTATGGGATGCTTTGGATGCTTCTAGATTTCCCTAGGAAGGAGTCATGCAGATCTGTAGGCCAGAACTAGGGTAAGTCAAGTGCAAACTTTAAGGGGATACCAAAAAAACTCAATGATCAAGGTAAATAGTGTTTTAATGCAATATTTTTAAAAAACAAAGTTAATGCAAGAAAAACCTTTGATGGACAAAATATTGAACTTTTAAACAAGACAGACTGACCGTATTCTCACAGCTCACATCACTTGCCTCCCCCTAATCCTAGCCCTATTGGATCCTGCCTTTACTTAAAATGTTGGTGTTTTTTTGTTTTGTTTTGTTTTGTTTTGTTTTGTTTTGTTTTTGAGACAGAGTCTCACTTTGTTGCCCAGGCTACCATGAGTGCCGTGGCATCAGCCTAGCTCACAGCAACCTCAAACTCCTGGGCTCAAGCGATCCTGCTGCCTCAGCCTCCCAAGTAGCTGAGACTACAGGCATGCGCCACCATGCCCGGCTAATTTTTTCTATATATATTAGTTGGCTAATTAATTTCTTTCTATTTATAGTAGAGACAGGGTCTCACTCTTGTTCAGGTTGGTTTTGAACTCCTGAACTCAAACTATCTGCCCGCCTCGGCCTCCCAGAAAGCTAGGATGACAGGCGTGAGCCACCGCGCCTGGCCAGTGTTTTATTCATTGTAGATTTTTTGCATTCATTTTAATTTTTAAAAATATTGCATAAAAATGGCACTTATCTTGATTGCTGAGGTTTGGGGCACACCTTAAAATTTATACTTGCTTCACCCTAGTCTCAGCCTGGAACATCAGTATGGACCTCTTTAAAATCTTCCCTGTGGCTGGGTGTGGTGACTCACAGCTGCAATTTTAGCACTTTGGGAGGCCGAGGTGGCAGGATTGTTTGAGGCCAGGAGTTTGAGACCAGCCTGAGCAAGAATGAGACCCCATCTCTATAAAAATTATACAAATTAGCTGGCATGGTGGCCAGAACCTATAGCCCCAGTTACTCGGAAGGCTGAGGCAGGATCACTTGAGCCATGAGTTGGAAGCAGCAGCGAGCTATGATCAAGCCACTGCAGTCACCTCCTCATTCCCCTATGCCCACCCCTAGCCCTAGGCAACCACAAATCTACTTTGTTTCTATAGATTTGCCTATTCCAAACATCTCACATAAGTGGAGCCATGCATTATATGGTCTTTTGTGATTGGCTTCTATCACTTGGCATAATGTTTTCTAGGTTTATCCATGTTGTAACATGTATCACAAATAAATTCCTGTTTATAACTAAATAGTCTTCCATTGTACAGATGTACCACATTTCCTTTATCCATTCATCAGGTAATAGATATTTGGGTTGTTTTCATTTTTTGGCCATTGTGAATAATGTTGCTAAGAACAGTTGGGTATAAGTTTTGATGTGGTCATATGGTTTCATTTCTCTTGGGTATATACACCGAGGAATGGATTTGCTGGATCATATGCCTCTTTACACTTTTTAACAGAATAATGTGTTCATTACCTATTGCTGTGTAGAGAATTATCTCAAAACTTCATGGCTTAAGATAATAATACATCTTACCTCTCATGGTTTCTGGAGGTCAGATATTTGGGAGCACCTCCAGGTCTCTCATGAAGGTATAGTCAGATGCTGGTCAGGGTGGCCATGATCTGATGACATGGCCAGAGCTAGAAGATCCATTTCAAAGGTGACTCACTCACATGGCCAGCTAGTTAGTGCTGGTTATCAGCTGGGGCCCTCAGTTCCTCTCCATGGGGCTACCTGAGTGTGCCCAAAGTATCTGGCTTCCTCCAAAACAAGCTAGCCAAGAGACCAAAGTGGAAGCTGTGTTATCTTTAATGACTAAACCTCAGAAGTCACATCTTGTCACTCTCACCATAGTGCGTTGTTCACATAGGTCAGGCCTGATTCATATGGGAGGGGACCACAGGAAGGAGAGACACCAGGGAAGGCTGGCTACCACAAACAGGTTGACTTCAAAGTTCTATTCTGTTGTTCCTGAAGAGATAATCCAAATTTATAGACCTCAGGCAGGAGGTCAAAAAAATATGTGTCAAAGTTGGTTGAATCCTGAGAGCACTGTGGTTTGCTTCCTTTTCTTGGTGAATTTAACAACCTACAGCAGAGCTTCCTAATTCTTCTGCTGGGGAACTGGAGGAGAAAGAAAACCTTAATGTACTACATAATAGAAATAAGATTTTAAAAACTCCAAGGCTACATGCTGTTCCTGTATGAACACACTCTGGAAGAGCCACCTGTTTGTCTATCTACATGAGCAAAATCCTTCCTGGAATGTCGTTTGGGTTATTTAATCCAGTAGTCAAGTCCCCTTTCTTTCCTGGCAAATCAGCAAGTTACTTATTAAGCATCTACTGTGTACCCAAGAGCAAATCCCAGGATCATTTGAGACTAGTGTAGATAGATAAGCCAAAAATGCCCAGGCATGACCAAAATAGATTGTTGTCAAACCCACCTGTCCTGAGGCTTCAAAGGCAAGGAACTGAAAAGGATTTCTTCTTTTCTTTTCTTTTCTTTTTTTCTTTTCTTTTCTTTTCTTTCTATTCTTTCTTTCTTTTGTTTTTTTTGAGTTAACATTTAGAGAATTCACAGCCACAAGAATGTCTTCGATTTATTTTCATTTAGAAAACTCCCAAGGACACAAAAAACAAAGAGAGATTGAGAAACGATTCTAGATGAAAGAAGAGCAAAGGCACCTGACAACAAGATATAATGTTTATCCTGGATTAGATCCTGGACTGGGAAAAAATAGCTGTAAAATACATGATTATAAATTGGTGAAATTGGAATATGAACTGTAGATTAGATCATAGTATTGGATCAATGTTAACTTTCTGAAATTTTATAGTTATATTGTGGTTATATAATAAAATAAAACATATTTGTTCTTAGGAAATACACACTTAAGTAATAAGGGTGAATGTGTCTACAACTTAACCTTCAAGTTGTTTAGGAAAAAAGTCTATATATATACACACACTCATGTGTTGGCGGAGAGAGAGAGAGCAAGAACAAATGCAGCAAAATGTTAATTAAGGAATCTGGGTGAAAGGTACATGGGAATTCCTTATAGTAATACATTTGCTGCTTTTCTGTAAATTTGAAATTCATTCAAAATAAAAAAAAATTTTTTAAAAACTCCTGAGGGTCTTCTGTCAAGCATGGTGACATCACTCCTTCACAGAAGAGGTAGAGATCAGATGGTTGCCAACAATCCACATGATCAAGCTGCCACTGTGTCTAGGGTGCTGTAGGTGACAACTGTCTGACTTGATGACATCTCCTGGCAGCTGTTAGGAACCCCAGCATTACCAAAACTTTGGAGTGTCCTTGTGACCCCACAGTCAGTCCCTGACAGCAGCAGTCTCTACTTGTTCTATCCCAACCTCTGGTCTGGGGACATCTCAGGGGCTCCTCCAGGAGGTCCCAGGCTGGGCAGTGGCCCCACCCACCCTCTTGCTCCTCAAGACTGAGTACCACCTTCTGCTGAGTTGGGCCCTGGGCCAGAAGGCAAAAACTTCTCCCTCTCCCTCCAGATCAGAGGTGGCCTGGCCAGAAAGCCATGATGCAAAAATCCCCCAAGTTTCCCAGAACATCTCCAAGTTATGGAATTAGCCCAAAAGTCTTTGAGCTAGTACATAGTATATATAAAAAAAAAAACCCTCCCCATGATGCCACACAATCTCAGATGTCAAGACACACGCCCTGATTCCTATTCCACCAGATAGGGAAGGGGCAGGTGAGATCTCCGCTGATATAAGAAAAAGATCCTCTGATCAAGGCTCAGAGAACACCCAAGTTTAACAAATTGGCCCTTTGGCCTTCAGAACTCACTCAAAATGAACTCTACAAAATAGATTCAATGCCAGCCAAGCCCGGGTATCACCATTTGCCTGCCAGAGCCAACCAACTGACTTCCAATTAGCAGTGAGAGGAAGTGGAAAGGCCACCAGGTCCAGGGGCTTCAAAGAGGAGGAGATCAGGGAGATGCCTTAGAAGGGAATCCATCACAGAGCACCTGATGAGAACAACAGGAGAAGGTCTTTCTAGTTCCCATGAAAGTGGTTACTAGACTGTAATGGCCCCAGGCAAGCCCAAAGCCCAGACTGCCTCCTCCTGGGGACAAAAACCTTTCTCTTCCAGCTCTCATGTGAGTGGCCTCTGGCTATACACCACTCATAGATGACATCCTCAGCCTCCCTGATTCCCTGAGATCAGGCAAATGAATCACAGGCCCCAGAGCATAGCAAGTTCTCAACAGCAAACATTTTCTTAGTACTTACCAAGTATGGTCCCAAGCAACTCAGGTCATCCCCCCAAGAGCCCTATGAGCATTTAACAGATGTGGAAACTGAGGCACAGAGAGGTTAAGTAACATGCCCAAAGTCACTGACCTAGTAAATAATGAAGCCAGGATGTAACCCACGAAACTGGCCCGAGCCTGTGCTTTTAACCACTTCCTTATGCAAGGCCTTCTAGCTTGCTCTACATGCCATCTGTAAAACCCATAAATGAAGTAAACTCATATTTTGAAAATCACACATAGACAGGGAGAGATGGATATGAGGGATCTGGAAACCAGGTTGACAGATGACAGGAAAAAGGAGCAGGCCTCACTGTTACCTGGTACACTGATAATTCATACTACCATATCATTCATTCATTCATTTATTAATTCACCCTCTCATATTTAGAGTTCAGGGCCTACTAGGTGTTAGAAGGAGGGGAAATAAGAGACATGCAGTCGAGCTAATGAAATGAAACCTGAAAACACAAATAGTGAAGTAATTAGAGGAGGACTGCAGGCCCAGCCAGTGGTGCTGATATCAGCAGCAGGGTGGGCTCAGGAAAGGAAGGTTTGGCAAGTGGAGGGAGACAGGGCCACACACAGCTCCAGGAAGCCTTCCCTGACCACTCACCCCACTGCAGGCTGAGGGCCCTTCTTCCTTCCTGCCTAACCAACCCACACACAGCATCCTCATTTTACCATTTCCCATGCTGAGCTGAAGTTTCCTATTTGTTTCTCTGTTATTAATTTTTGTATCCCTAGTGCTAGGCATAGACTCAGTGTTTGCTAAATGACTTTTTTTTTTTTTTTTTGAGTCAGAGTCTCACTCTGTTGCCCGGGCTAGAGTGCCATGGTGTCAACCTAGCTCACAGCAACCTCAAACTCCTGGGCTCAAGCGATCCTCCTGCCTCAGCCTCCTGAGTAGCTGGGACTAAAGGCATATGCCACCATGCTCGGCTAATTTTTTCTATAGATTTTTAGTTGGCCAGTTAATTTCTTTCTATTTTTAGTAGAGACGGGGTCTCACTCTTGCTCAGGCTGGTTTCAAACTCCTGATCTTGAGCCATCCACCAGCCTAGGCCTCCCAGAGTGCTAGGATTACAGGCGTGAGCTACCACATCTCGGCGGCGGGCCTGAATGAATTTCTGAATGAAAAAGGATCTGGGGGCGGGGTAGGGTGGGAAGCATAGGTGTAGTGAGGGGAAATGAACACGCAGGCCACATGAGCAGGGGGACTGACTGAGGCAGCCGCTTATCAAACTCTAACATGCATAAGGTTCAGCTGAAAAGCTTGTGAAACTGCAAATGCTGATTCTGTAGGTGTGGGGGTGGGGGGGCCTGACAGTCTTCACTTCCAACAAGCTTGCTGGTGATGCCAATACTCCTGGTCCCCGGACCCCACTTTGAGTAGCAATGCCCTAGATGACCCAGCCCCAAGAGAGGCTCATTCCACACCAGGACACTAAGATGTCCCCTGTCCCGTCTGTCAGCCTCCTGGTGCCACTCACAGCCTTAGTTAGCTACTGCTCCCGTTTCTGCTGCTCCTTCCCAGACCCAGGTTTGAAAACAATTTACCTGATACCAGCAGTTCCCAGGAAATGTGTTCCACTCGTCCCAAGGGAGGCCTGGTGAGGGGGTTCCTGCAGTCAAGGACATTTCCCAGAACTCAGAATCACAGCTCGCTTTAGTTCCAAGAAGCTAAAGGCTTCTTTGGGGAGCCAAGAAGTCCTGCAATGACAAAGCTTTTGAAAGCTGGGGCAGGTGGGAGGAAGAGGGGAAGGGGTGGCTGAGGTGGGGGAGAGACTTAGTGCCCCCATAATCCTCATCAGCAACCCTCCCCCCTCCCAGCGACTCAAATCTAAGTGAAGTCCGTGTTTGCTAAGCAATGGTGGCTTCTTGATCATCCTGATTGCCATCCTTAGATCCTTACCATACGTAAATTCCAGAGCCACCACCGGGAACATGTAAGGTTTGTCTTCATTTGGGGGAGGGCGAAGAAGGAGGCACCCTTTCCCCAGTCAGTGATGCTCTTTTCCTCCTAACTCCTCAGGAGCAGGTTCCCTAATCTCCTTTCCCTCTCATTCTTGAAGGATCTGATGTCTTATAGAGAGAGGTCTTGCTCTTGCTCAGGCTGGTCTCGAACTCCTGGCCTCAAGTGATCCTCCTGCCTCAGCCTTCCAAAGTGTTAGGATTACAGGCATGAGCCACCATGCCCGGCCATGGATCTGATGTCTTAATGCTGAATTGTAAATGACTGATAAGACTAAATTATGTCACGTCTGAAGGTTTATAATTCTCGGTTTGCTCCTCTAACCCCATCCCAAATCTATTTCCTCCTCTCCGCAGCCCCTGGTAGGCTGACCCCTGGGGACCGCTTCCCCAGGCCCCTTCAGCCTCTGGCTTCCGGTTGGGCGTGGCCAATGGGCGGCACTTCCGGGAGAGCGGAGGGCAGAGGAGCACAACATGGCGGTGACTCTCATATCTCTGGGCAGTGGCCAAGTCTCCACGGGCTCAGTCTCGCTCAAGGCGGCTCTTTCGCAGCTTGGCTCTCTCTGCGCCCCCTTGGACTCTCCTGCTCTGGGGTGCTAACAGCTTCCTGGGTGCCTCAGTGTTTCTGCTGGCCCTTTTACTACTTTCTTTTTTTTAAATCTTTTTTGATTTTTTCAATTAATCCCTTTTGAGTTTTTCAGCGTGCCTTGTGTTTCCTGCTAGGACTCTGACTGATAGAAAATGTTGCATTTTTATCAGATACAGGGCCCCGATTTGGCTTTAGGCAAAGAAATGAAGCTCTAATCATAGATTTTGGGGCTAAAGAGAGTCCAGAGAGAAGGTACTTTGGAAGGAGAAAGTGCATGGGTGTTTCTCAGTGCCTTGAAATCCAACTTGAAATCCTAGATGAGGCCAGGGAGCTAGTTTCTCATTAATTGTATTGTCTTCCACCATCGTGTGCTGCTGCGTTCCAGACACGGTGCTGAGGATTGTGGGAGCCAAGGACGATCAAGACCAGGCCCTGTGTCCCAGAACCTCACACTCAGGGACACTCAGACCAGGGTAGGTTGAATGCCCTGGAATGGAATTGAATGTGACAGGCAGCCAAGCAGGGCAAAGCCGGCTGAGATAAGGGCCTAATCAGAGTTTAGACAGAACACTGGAAGAACAGCAGCAGGCGGAGGCTTTCTTCCAACGCTGGGGACCTGGGAGGACCTCAGGAGCCGGAGAGGGCATCACACAGGACCCTGGAGGACTGTAAAGCAGGCCCATCAGTGGCCTCAGGCCAGAAGCCATAGCAGGCCTCTCTCTGTGGCCTCCTTAGGGAAGTCTTCGCAGAAGCCCAGGCCGTTTTATCTGCTCTTCCCTGGAATCTTCCTGCATGGTGGTTGTACGGCTCTCACTGAACAAGGGCTTACCACGCACATACGCTATTCTGAGGCTTGGCGGCGTGAGCTCATTCAGTCCTTCCAACCACCCTTGGGCTAGGCATTGTTCATCCCATTTTATAGCTAAGTAAACTGAGGCTCAATCCAAGAGATTTGTCCAAGATTTTATAAATAGACACTGGGAACCAGTGTTTGAATCCAGACTGCCTGGTTCTAAAATACTCACTCTATTATTGTCTTTATTTCTAACTTATTGGAATAGCAGCATCTACAACCAGCTAGGGGTGGTGCTGAATACTTTGCAGTCAATCCTCAGAGCGCCCCCACGAGGTGGGTACTAGTATTATTCTCACTGTACACAGAAAGAAACTGACCCACAGCCAGGTAGTGGTGAAGCCAGAGTTTGAACACAGGAGACCGACTCCCAGCCCATGCCCCCAGCCACGACTTCCTTGAGGGGAGGACCTTAATTATTATTTTTTTAATTTTTGAGACAGAGTCTCACTCTGTTGCCCAGGCTGGAGTGCCGTGGCATCATCATAGTTAAATGCAATCTTGAACTCCTGGGCTCGAGCAATCCTCCTGCCTCAGCCTTCTGAGTAGCTGGGACTACAGATGCATGCCACCACACCAGGCTGCTTTTTCTATTTTTTGTAAAGAGGTGTCTCACTATGTTTTCCAGACTCAACCCCTGGCCTCAAGGCCTCCTGCCTCAGCCTCCCAAAGGGCTAGAATTACCGGCATGAGCCACTGTGCCTGGCCAAATTGTTATTTTTTTGATAGACCTTTTTTGGTAGAACGTTTTTTAGTTTTACAGAAACATTATGAAGATAATACAGGGAGTTTCCATATACTCCATTTCCACTTTCTACTATTAACATATTAGTATCATATATTTGTTATAATTAATGCACCAATATTGATATATCATTATTAACTAATCATAGTTTATTCAGATTTCCTTAGTTTGCCTAATATTCTTTTTGCATCCCATCCAGGATACTATATTATTGATACTTTGAATTGTTATATCTCTTTAGGCTCTTTTTGGCAGTGACAGTTTCTCAGATTTTCCTTGTTTTTGATGACTTGACAGTGTCTTAAATTGTGTTAAAATATACATAATAAATTTATCTTAACCATTTTTAAGTGTACAGTCCAGTAGTGTTACGTATAATATGTTCACATTGTTATGAATCACTTCTTCAGAACTTTTTTATCGTGTAAAACTGAAACTGTATACCCATTAAACAGCAACTCCCCATTCCATATCTCCCTACCCCCTCCTTGGTAGCCACCATTCTACTTCATGTTTCAGTAAATTTGACTACTGTAGATAATTCATATAAGTGGAATTTGTTTTTTTGTGACTGGCTTATTTCACTTAGCATAATGTCCTCAAGGTTCATCTATTTTGTGCTATATATCAGAATTTTCTTCCTTTAAAAAGCCTGATTAATATTTCATTGTATGTGTATACCACATTTTGTCTGTTTCTTCATCTGTCCAGGGACACTTGAATTGTTTCTGCCTTTTTGTTAGTGAATAATGCTGCCATGAACATGGATGTACAAATATCTCTTTGAGACCTTGCTTTCAGTTCTTTGGGGTATATACCCAGGAGTGGGATTGCTGGATCACATTGTATTATAAAGTGTATTTCTAATTTTTTGAGGACTCATCATACTGTTTTTCCACAGTGGCTGTACTGTTTTACATTCCCACCAACATTGCACAAAACTTCCGATTTCTCCACATCCTCATCGACACTTGTAATTTTCTGGTTTCTTGACAGTAGCCATCCTAATGGATGTGAGGTGGTACTTTGTGGTTTTGATTTGCATTTTCCCAGTAGCTGGGGTGACAAGCACCTTTTTATGCATGTGTTTATTTGCCATTTGTATATCTTCTTTGGAGAAATGTCTGTTCAAGTTCTTTGCCCATTTTTTTTTTGAGACAGAGTCTCCCTCTGTTGCCCGGGCTAGAGTGAGTGCCGTGGCGTCAGCCTAGCTCACAGCAACCTCAAACTCCTGGGCTCAAGCGATCCTCCTGCCTCAGCCTCCCGAGTAGCTGGGACTACAGGCATGTGCCACCGTGCCCAGGTAATTTATATATGGATATATATATATATATTTTTTTTTTTTTTTTAGTTGTCCAGCTAATTTCTTTCTATTTTTTTAGTAGAGACGGGGTCTTGCTCTTCCTCAGGCTGGTCTCGAACTCCTGAGCTCAAACGATCCGCCCACGTGGGCTTCCCAGAGTGCTAGGATTACAGGCGTGGGCCACTGTGCCTGGTCATGCCCATTTTTAATTCAGGTTGCTTTGTTGTTGTTGTTGTTTTTTTTTTTTTTTTTTTGAGACAGAGTCTCACTTTGTTGCCCAGGCTAGAGTGAGTGCCGTGGCGTCAGCCTAGCTCACAGCAACCTCAAACTCCTGGGCTCAAGCAATCCTGCTGCCTCAGCCTCCCAAGTAGCTGGGACTACAGGCATGTGCCACCATGCCCGGCTAATTTTTTCTATATATATTAGTTGGCCAATTAATTTCTTTCTGTTTATAGTAGAGATGGGGTCTCGCTCTTGCTCAGGCTGGTCTCGAACTCCTGAGCTCAAACGATCCGCCCACCTCGGCCTCCCAGAGAGCTAGGATTACAGGCTTGAGCCACCGCGCCCGGCCTATTGTTGTTAAGTTATAGGTGTTCCTTATATATTCTAGATATTCACGCCATATCAGATACAGTCATGAATCACTTAACAATGGGGATATGTTGTGAGAAATGCATTCTGAAAAGTGGGCAATTTTGTCATTGTGTGACCATCACATACACAAGCCTAGATTGTATATTTTTTTATTTATATATTTTTTTCATATGAAAAACCAAATGTCCCAGCACCATTACTGAACATCAGTCATTTCCCCTACTTGATCAGCAATGCCAATATGAAGTGCCATATGTCAGCTTTCTATATATGCTTCCTTACAATCTTATGGGACCACTGTTGTATATGTGGTCTGTCATTAACCAAAATGTCTTTATATGGTACATTACTGTATATGATTGCAAATATTCTCTCACATTCCATAGGTTGATTGTGTCCCTGGATGCACAACCTCAGCAGGTTAGAGAAGTACTGACCCTGACATTGTAGGATGGCCCCTTTAATGGAATGTCTGATGCTTTTCTCACTATTAGACCGAGGTTAAGGGTTTTGGGGAGAAAGACCACGGAAGTAAATTGCCATTTTCATCACATCATATCAAAGGCTCATACTATCAACATGATCTGTAACTCTTGATGGTGACCTTGATCACCTGGCTGAGTTACTCTTTCTATTCTCCCACTTTGGAAGAAAGTCATTAGGTGCAGCCTTTGTGGTTTCTGTGTACCAAACACACCTTTATGTAGTCTCCTCAAATTGCCTGCTGGGACTCTGGCTACAATATAAACAAATCATGCTTCATGCAAGTCTTTTTGTGGACATATGTTGTCATTTCTCTTGGCTAAATACCTTCGTATACATTTCTGTATCTACCAGTGCTTAGCACCTCATCGGTGCTCAAAAACTGTTTAAGGCCAGTTGCAGTGGCTCACGCCTGTAATCCTAGTACTCTGGGAGGCCGAGGCGGGCAGATAGCTCAAGGTCAGGAGTTCAAAACTAGCCTGAGCAAGAGCGAGCCCCTGTCTCTACTATAAATAGAAAGAAATTAATTAGACAACTAATATATAGAGAGAAAAGTAGCCGGGCATGGTGGCGCATGCCTGTAGTCCCAGCTACTCGGGAGGCTGAGGCAGCAGGATTGCTTGAGCCCAGGAGTTTGAGGTTGCTGTGAGCTAGGCTGACGCCATGGCACTCACTCTAGCCTGGGCAACAAAGCGAGACTCTGTCTCAAAAAA
>VSMD01033983.1:0-49514 GCA_008750895.1 Mirza zaza
TATAATATATAATATATATAATATATAATTATATATATTAATAATATATCTATTATTATTATTATTTGCTGATGGTATACCAAATAGAAAACTAGGTACACATGAAAGAATGAAATTGTGCTAGTAATGAAGGAAATAAAGTAGAAAAAGGCAATGAATAGTGAATAAGAGTATGAGAAGGGCCATAAATTTAATGAAGAATAATATAAATTTAAACTGAGAGAAACCTACAATGTAGTTAAAAATATTTTAATTATAAAGGAGATAAGTGCTCAGAAAAGTAAATTTGCAGGTTAATGAGAAAGATAGATAAGCATGGAGTAACAGATAAGAGATGTTTAAACCAGTGATAGTTACTGATGAAGAGTCATATTTTAGAGTTTTCATAAAGGTGAACATTCAATTCTAGATGTGTATCGTGCCAATCAATTTCCCAGTTTTGAGAATGTACTACAATTTTGAATATGTCACTTTGGTGGGAAGCTCAAAAATAGATACACTACGTTATGTTTTTTTTAACTTGCTGTGAATATATAATTTTTAAAAAATAAAAATACAATAATAAAGCAAATGAGGGGAAATATTGAAAAAATACAGAAACTCTGTAGCACTGTCATGAAAAGATCAGTAAGAAACATTGTATAAAATATTTTGCAAAACAGTAAAAGACTATGCAATCATATATCTTTCAAAATTATTTAATTTAAATCTATTTTATTGATTATTATGTCACTTTGAATTATTTAAGCATGGAAGTATGATAAGTCCCATTTTTAGGTGTTTCATAACATTAAGATGTTGTCATACTCAATAAAATTCTGAAAATTATAATTGCAGTTTATCTTTTAGCATGAATAGATGTTTTAAGTTAATTGTTTTGTTCTTTTAGTAGGCAATGACTTTGTTGGATGAGGCAGAAAGTGCTCAGTTGTTTAATACATTTAAAAAAGGTGATTAAATTCTAAAATTATTAAGAATCAGTGATAGAGTGTAGAAATTTGCTATTATTTCATGTATTGAGTACAAATTGGTAATGTTGACTAAATGAAGAAAGATCCAAGTAATAAAAGATAAAGTGAAAATAAAAATAACTTCTCTCTGCTCAAAGTATTCTAGAAATGTAATTTTCATTTAATAAATGAGATTTTCATGTTCCTGTTAAAGACTGTCATTGACTGACTCAAGGGCAATGGTTTCAATCTTAAACTATAACTTTGTTTCAGAAAATTACTTCATTTTCTTAACTAACTGGCATTTAATTTTTTCAATATTGGATATAGTCCTTTAGAATATATGAATGCATCAAGTCTTATAACATAGATAACATAAATCTTATTTGTGAGTTAAATCTTATTTTAGGTCAAAACCATGTATATCATTTTTTGTGGTTTATTAATTTGACCCATTGAGGGTTGTATATTTAATTTCAGATAATGAAAAGACTTGAATTTTATGATCATAGTGTAACACAAAGATAAAGTTTAGGCATTTTCATTTTAATCAAGGAAAAAAGTTCAAATTTAACATTGTATAATCTGAAAATTAATGGAATACTAAAAATGTATATACATTTTGATTGTTTCATTATTATTTCTTAAAATTCTAATATATTAATAATATTTCTTATATATACACAGAGTGCATTCAATATATTAATACCAAGGTCTTTCTATTTTATTGTTTAAAATAAACATTTCACAGAAAAATATATTAAGGCATGATTAGTCTCCTTATCCACTCTGCTTCCCTTAAGGTTGTCTAATAACAATAGTTCCTGTTTGATATTTAGGTAGGCTGCCAGATTTCTGAATATAGAGAATTATATATTTAATACTATCAAGTTTAGAACAATCTACTTGCATTGAAGAGGAAATCATTGTATTGAACAGAAATAATGATAATCTACCTAATCTCTCTTGTTAATGGGATGAGTGACTTTAGACAAGTAATTTAACTCCTTTAACACAGTTTTCACATTTGTAAAATGAAAGGTCTTTCAATTTCTAAATCTCCTGTGCTCTCTGTAAAAAGTTACTTTTAAAGACTATGATAAGAAACAGGCATGAAGAGTCAGCTAAAACGGCCAAGAATTTTTGAAGTGGAAACACAAACTAGCTTATAACTTGTCTTCCAGTAAGGGAAGGGGCTTTCTATATTCCTCCAATATAGAAATTCTAGAGGTGAGAAAACAAAGAGCTATATCACTACATTGCATTGTACATCTGCTCTCATCATTAAAAGTCTATCTCAAGAATTTTCTTCCTAACAAAATTTTAAGGTTTTCTAATATTAAAAAGAAGTGAATTTGAGAGGAAAGTGTTTTAATTGTTAGATTCTTCATGTGTGTACATAATATTATATATTACAAGTTCATAATTTTTGAAAACAATATCCAACTATCAAGTGCTAGCCTATGTGATATGTTGTTTTTTAAGCCCAAATTCTTGATAGTACTGCTACTAATTGAGATCTAGTAATGTGCCTGTCTGACTTTTGAGTATAATTACAATATTACTTTTTTACTAAGCTAATTCATTTCTGCAGAAACTTTTAAATTGTTCAAGTTGATTACATTGGTTTTTTTGTCTTATTATTTATCAAAATCATGTAGTATATTTTAAAACCAATAGTATTAGGCTATGGTTTACCAATTCTATCAATAGAATGTTCTTAATGTTGATGTCCATTTGTAGCTAACATTTTCCCTCAAATATGTTTTTTATTCATATAAAAATTAGGTATAATTGATAGGAAAAAAGCCACCTTTTAAATTTTCCATGTTATTTCAAAATATGTAGTTAATGCTTCCTTTTAAATGTAGATTTGTGGAATAATTTGATTTCTCTTTATGACATTTTTCTATATTGGGAATATGGGCATTTCTATTAATGTTTAATAAGGCACAAATTGCTCAATATTTGAAAATTAGTATTTCTCATTAAATGAATACTTTCTGTTGCTCACCTCATTAACTGAGTAATTATAAATTAAGCTACTTGTATTATGATGGCAGAGGGTATAAGTGGATGTATTTTCAGAAAGGTATTTTGTTCTAGTCAGTTTACCCTCAACCACATCCCAGGGAATATGTCTAAAGACAATGGTTACAACATTCCTTCCAATTTGTCTGAATCGAATAATTTTTAAAAAGGCATTTCCCAGCACAATCATAACAAGAAAGTGCTTATTTAATTAAAGTAGTACTAATGGCTACCCTTTACTAAGTATATAATATGTATCAGAATGTCAGCTAGAAACTTCATTTAAATCAGGTGTTCAAACTCCACAGTAACATTGAAGGCTATTAAATATTATAATATAAAAACCTTCAAAATTTTGTAAAAAAGAAAAGAGAGGAAAATAAAAATGAAGTATACTGAGGTCACCTGGCCTCCCGAGTCTCTTTTCTTTTTATTATCTTTTTGTCCCAGCAGTTTTACAATAAAGATAATATATATTTTAAATTTTAAACTTACCTTTCAGTCAGAAAACAGAATGAGATTCTTACTGTTCCTAATGGTCCCTGGATGGACATGAAAACTGGCCAATGTGATCAAGGTCTTGAATCTACTGGGAAGAAAGGAAGCTCTTCTCAGAGTGTAATATAATATTTTTAATTTTGTTTCTGTTGAATGAGATCTTATGGGGGAAGAATATATGGACTTCAAGAAATAACCAAAATTAAAGATCTTTAAGATGTAAACTATTGCTTTATAAAGTGCAAGGAATATAATTCCATAGTACTTAGATTTGTTAGAACAAAAGATTAATTTACCAATGGTAATTTATAATTAGAAAAAAATATGAGGAAAAGGGAAAGAAAAGGAAGGCTTTGGACTTTATTGAGTCTAATTGGTAACATAAATGTCTTCATTTTATAATAACCTTAATGTCTTTGTCTCACTTATTCATGTATAAAATTGTTAGATTTCGGCATGGTTACTAATTTAAATTATTATGATATGAAACAGAATATGCTATGTCTTCAAATTTGGTTAAGATGTCGATCTCCTTATTCTTTCACTTCTTCCCTGCTTACAACTAGACTTAAAAACTTTTATTTTGCTTGTCTTTTAAGAGGAAGAGGTGATAGATCAAAACTAAATTTTGTGTTTGTACATACCAGGGATTTAATTCTGGATTTTAAACTTAATTGTGTAAGTTTTGGTAACATTATAGAATCTCAAAGGGCTGCTATTCCACTATTATTTTAGGAAAATAATCATGTATACCTTGAACAGTTGTAATAATAAAAATAATATATATAATATATATAAAACTTCTGGCATATAACATATATGAATGATGTGCTGGTTATTGTTTTCTTCTTATTACCATTGTTATGACAGTAATTAAGTAAAATTATGTGAACTTCACATGTACATGAAAAGTGTTATATTTAGTTATATATAAGAGCAAGTATTTCAACAGAATTTTATTTTCTTAAAATATATACTTTATCATAAATCTCAATAGAAATAACAAATCTGTATCATTAGTTCATTAAATTTCTTGTGTTAGTTCATTAAATAAAAATATTTTAATTATGCTTTTAAATTTAAACTGAAATATAAAAATCTTCGCTTTTACAAAAAAAGTGTTTGAGTATTTTGAAGCAATGAACTACAATGTTGCTGTAATTTTGGTTTTGTGTCAAAGAATAATTAGAAAGTTTCAGTCATCAGCAATTTTAGATTGTGGAATCCTATTAGACTTGGTTGATTTAATATTTGAACCTTAGTAGAGCTCTTTCATTTGGACTGTAATAGGTTTGATGTGTATATATGTGGGTGTATGGGTGTGTGAGAGTAATATTTTATATGAAGAAAATAATAAAAAATATTTTCTCCAAATATCTATGTATTAGTTTTCTGTTAATAAGTAATATGCTATCCTAAAACATTCTGGTTTAAAATAAGGAACATTTACTATCTCCAGGTTTGTTTCAGGTGTCCAGGCACAGGTTACTGGGGTTTCTCTGCCTCAAGGTATTTCAAGAAGCTTCAATTGAGGTGTCAGTTGGGGCAGTTATCTAATCTGAAGGCTTACCTGGGGGAGTATGGGATTCTTTTGAGCTCATGTACATGATTGTTAGCAAGATCTATTTCCTCCAGGACTGTTGGGCTGAGTGCCTCAGTTCCTCTCTGCTGTTAAATGGAAGCAACTCTCAGTTCCTCTCATATGGAACTTCCCATTCAGCACCTGACAACATGGCAGCTGGCTTTCCTCATAGCAGATAAGAGAGTGCAACAGAGAGGCACACTCCAAGTGGAAGTTACAGACTTCTTGTAATTTACCATCAGAAGTGACATCCCATCACTTTTGCCATATTCTCTTAGAAGCAAGTCATTAGGTTTGACCTGGACTCAGTAAGAGGAAATTATTCAAGGGGGTAAATTCCAGCAGGGAGAATTATTAAAGACCCCGTTAGAGGTTGCCTAACACAGCTTATTTGTATGTTTTTGGAAAGAAAATTATATATTATTCTATATAAAATATTAGAAAATAACTTTCTATAAGAATAAAGTTTTCTAACTTATCTATTTGCTTCATAATATATTTTCACATTTTAAATTGTTAATCTACTAAATATTATCCTATGAACTTTAATGCTGAATATTACAAAGTTTAAAAATTATTTACAAATTAAATAAGAATATTCCCAATAACATTTAAATATAATATCATATCTGAGCTCTTATATGAAGAAAAATTAAAGATCTACTTCAGTAAATTTCACATGTCTAACATTCAGCAAAACACAGACTATAATGTTGACATAGTTACAATAGGATATAGGGTCATATATACCTTAATCTAAAATATATAAAAATAATTGATTTGAATTTTATAATTTTGTTTCAAATTTTAGTTATGTTTATTAAAAATAAAGTCAACAATCACTTTTCAGTCAGCCTAGCAAAACTTTGAAAGAATTACCTTTATATTGTCCAAACAATTGAAGTATAATTACTCTTCCTGTTACTATTTTAGAAATATTTACTTCCTATACTTGTTCTTTAAGAACAAAAAACTCCAGAAAAGTAAGCAAATACTGAGAACTTAGTAATAAATTAATTAATTTTCATGTGCAATTTAAGATTGATTTTTCTTTCAAAGACACAAATATAGTTGTATCTTTTTCATTATATTAATCAAAATCTTCATTATCTTTTCATTGAACAATTTCAATATACTGAAATTTTGTACTCTTCCACTCTGTTCTTCATTCATCCAAGAGTGTCATCCATCTAAAAAAAAAAATTGCATTTAATTTTTTCAAAGCTTACAATAATTTCCTATACTTAATGGATATTTGTTAATTTAAAAGAACCAGCATCCATTTCCCCTTCCATTGGAACAGATTCCCAACTTTGTTTTAGGGAGACATCTCCATTTTGTGCAGACTGGAAGAAACAATAAGGAAGAGTGCCTCCTTAAAGTATTAACTTAGTGACTTTAGCTAGTTAATTTATTCAAAACAACTCCTGAGACTTTGAATAATGAACTAAATGGAACAAAAACTTAAACTTCAATTTTTCTAATGTCAGTAATCAAGACTTCTTACAAGTACCTGGTACCTAGATGCCAGGAACTATTTTGATTTTATTCTCTTCTGACCAACTTCTCCAGATTTATTACCGATTTTAAGAACTTCACAAAATCTTTTAATAAATTTATCTTCTGGATGAGTTATCCAGATTTGGTTTTTGTTGTTTACAACCAATAAATCCTATTTAAGACACTATCACTTATGGGCTAAAATTCCAAGTTCCTTAGGGAGGGCGGGTACAAGCTATTATCTATCTATCTATCTATATTCCTCCATTCCTTACTTCACTGTCTATATGTCACTAATATTGAATTACTTGTAATTCTTCAGGTAAATTACACCGTGTCTCTAAATCTGTGCATATAATTCTATTGAGGGTCTTGCAAACTTAACATCGCCTTCTTAAAAAGGTAATGATCTTTTGAGTCTCTAAAATGTCTCCAAGGGCATGTAAGGCCTTTCAATGCATGACCATAATCAGCCTTTCCAGTTTCAGCTCCTGTCACTTTGTAATATATGCTGAATTATCCTTCAATGACACTTTTCACTTTTTCAAGTTTCCATAATTTTTCCAATTTCAGTCTCTCTCCCTACTATAGTGACTTCCAGTCACCAGTAAGTCTAACATAAAATTTCCTGTTTACCTATGAAGATTTAGATGAAACATGGCATCATGCTGAGGCACTCTTCCATTCTCCTAGACAGAGGTCATACCCTCCTCTGTATCTGTAAGTTCCACATGTCTCTGTCTATTGTTTATTTGTATACATCTCTTTTTATACATCTCTTTTTGTACCCTATACCCCTGAAAACTCTTCTGTCTTCATAATTTTCTTATTATATATTCAGCACAGTGTCTGGTGTAATATGTGTGTGCAATAAAATTTTAATGTTTTAAAAATATGGATAAATATGTGATATATGAGTTACTATGTATTATTTAATTCATTAAATAAAAATAATTATGCTTAAATCACTTTATGAATCATTAACAGGCCATTGAAAAAAAGTATCATACTACCCTGAGTGCTAAGGTTTTGTATTAATATATATGTGTGCCTGTTGTAATTGATGCTAAGTGTAATTTTGTATAGAATATGTGATAATCAGGAGATACTGCAGCTCTGAACTAATTAGAAATTAACAAAAATTTACTAATTCTGTTTGAATAAATCAAAATTTTAATCTGTATTTTTTGAAGGAGAATGAGCTTAGGACAAATAAAAAAGACAATATTCTATTACTACATTATATATATATAACAATATTAAACACACTTTACTGATACCTATTTAGCCCTACCATGTCATAGGTGCAGGCACTAGGTTATAAGTGCTTTACTTGCCTCTTGAAGCGAAATGCTTCATTTGCCTCTTAAAACACTATATGAAATAGCCCTATGTAAAGCAGTTCTTTGACATACATGGCAATGGTCAGCAGGTTACTATTATTGTCCATATAGTTAACAATTATAGTGCTGAGTTATGAGAAATAAGAAGAGTAGCCAAGTGCACGTGTATAGAGGAGGGTCAAGTAGAAATCCCAAACCAGGTCTGTTCAAATTGAAATTGCTACTTTTACCAATATTTTAATCTGCTGTCTATTTCTCCAAAGGAAATTGCTCATTTATATGAAAGAGTGATATTTTCTAATAAGTCTGCAACATTTTTTTTTATTTACCTGGTTGGTTTATAAAATATTTGAAAGAAAACTAAAGTCCAACAAAATGATGTTTGGGCCTGTTTTCTCATTTTTCCATATATGCCTCATTACTGACTTAACCATTTGGGCATAGTTATGCATACGGTTTATAAAAAATATCATCAATACAGTCAATACAGTGTCTGACTTAGTTAACTTTCACATACACTGTTATAAAAATAAGATAATCGTACTGAGTACATTTGCAATTCATCCTGTATTTTTTTTCTTTCAGCACACTGACTTTCAGTGCATTAAATATATCTTCTGCTATATATGTTAAACAGGACACATTTCTCACTGAAGACTATTTAAGGCGTTTTTTTAATAGCAGACTATAAGCCTCTATTTTGGCTACACCATTATTTCCTTTTAGGAGATATATATCATTTATAGTTTTCTGTTTGAAAAATTGTGTTAGGCACTTTTTTCCAGATAATACTTTACATTTTATTTTCTTTTGCTCTCTGAAGAACCATGTGCCTATGCCATAGTATAAAATTATATGCTTTTAAATATATTGGAGAGAATTCCATATTATATGGATTTCTAGAAAAAAAATTTGAAACTTTTTTTTATAGTCTTAACTATGCAAATTCTAAAGAGCATAAAAGAGATGATAAACTCACTACTGTAGGAAAAATATTACTTGATTACCCTTTGGGCCTTTTCTTTTGTTACTAATCATTTTTATCTGCTTTTAGGACCTAGTAGTTAATTTATATTTAATGCTCATGAGCTTAGCTAATGATTAAAACTTACAAGAAACAAGTTATTAAAGTATTGTGTTGGAAATAAATGATAAGTACTACTATTTTGTAAAATTTGAAATTGTATCAGGTATAATTGAAATGAGGCCACTGGGTCACAGGAGATTTAAAATGTTGGTAATGAAATTAGCCAATGATAAGATTTTATCATAATTTTAAAAATAACAGAATAAGAGGTATTTAGAATATCATATGATGTCTCAAAAGCGTAATGGCTAGGGTAATTTAGCTTGGCAGGCTCCCTCAATTTTACAGTTTGAAAATATAGTGAAACGAGATATCAGATTAAATCAAATACTCATATTTGATAATTTTTAGGTAGGTGAGCCCAAAGACAATTACATTTAACACTCAGTTGCAAAAGAATTTCTATGTAGTAAAGAGAGAGAAAGATTTTGGCTTTCTATTAATTTTTATCAAAGCAATACATGCACATTGTTTTAAAGTCAAGCAGTCCTTATAAGGCTTATAATAAAACAGTTATTCATTCTCCATGCTTCTCTTATACTGATTCCCAGCTCACAGAAAATATTTCTTTTGTTTTTACTGTCATTTTCCTAAATAATATTCTTGAAGAGCTATTACTCTCTCTCTCTCGCTCGCTCTTTTTTGAAAATAGCACCTGATATATTGACTTTTGAATAGGGTGGTTATAATGGCTTGAAACAGGCAAATATACATAACAAGCAATTTATTGACATTACCTTATATTGCGTGGTGTGTGCAACTTTACACATGATATGTTCACTGTTTTTCCCCATTCAGGATCTTCAACGTGCTTGTCCCTCATTAGCAGTGTATATTTCAATGGGCTGTGAAAAATGGGAGTGAATACAGTGCATTAAGCAGCATTTCTATCAGTCCCTGCAAGTAAATCTGTGATGCATTGCCTCAGATGAATTGTGACTTTGATTGATTTTCACTGAATAAACATAGATACTTAGCATACCCTAGGAGAAGTAGTTAAGGATAGGGCAGTTGGAGGTTGCGAGGCTGTGAAATCTGTAAAAAACGTAAAATAAAAATATCTATATTTTATGCTTACCTGTACAAGGTAAAGATCGCTTTTTTTCACCAGTCCTTCTCTCCCACAAACATTCATTGGCTCTTTCCAGCCTCTGAATACGACAATATCATATGTCTTGTCAATGGCTCATGTTTACATTATTATATTTCTGTTAATAGTATTGATAATTGAGCTATCAATATGATTACATTTTCTTTCTTACCCAGACACTTGTTTTGTCTTGTCGATACAAATCACCTTCTTCTATAATTTTCTTAGCTTTCAATAGACTTTTCATGACTTAAGGCTTCCATTTGTATTGAAACCCTAATGTTTCTAACAATGGTAACACATGCTAGAAGGTGTTTCTCTTGGCAGCTTTCATCCTTCTGCTCTACTCTGACTAGCTGCCCTCTAAATCTGCTTTCAAGCAGTTATCCTGGGAATCAGTCTATCATTACCTTAGAATCATTATGCCTCTTTCCTACTTTGGATTATCTATTTCCTACATTCCAAGGCTTGCTCTTAATTGATTTATGTCCTTAGATCTTAGAGTAGACACTCAAATAATTTTCTGAGAAAGGATGCATTGGCAGTGTATTTTTGGAACTGAGTGTATGCAAATAATTTTATTTATAGTTTGGCTTGACATGTCAATCTATTGGTCCCAGAATTTTTAAAACATTTATTCATTTCCTTCTAGTTTCTGTATTTTTATTGAGAAGTATGATGGCATTATGATTACTGACTTCTTTTATTTCTCCAGAATTTTTAACAGCTGCTCTATAATATTCTGAAATTTCACAATTAGATTTTTGTTTTCTTTTTTTTAATTTATTTATCATGCACAAGAGAATCTTTGCTTTGACAGTGCAGAGAAGTAAAGTTTCTCCCTTTGCTTAGTGAATATGTGGATATGTGGGTAGACAGGGGTGGCATTCACTAGGTGTGAGATTGGAGAGGAATTTGGGAGATCCAACTGCTTCTTATACTTCACTTTGATGGTTAAAGAATTCAGCTTTTATGCCTCTGTCCTCCTCATGCAAACACACACACACGCACACACACACTCACAACCCTTCAGAGGCATCTGGCATCTCTAATTATGTAGTTTTTAAGCGATTTTGCTGCACAAATTTGTTTTATTTTTCTGGCTTCCCACACAACAACCATATTTCATCTTCTTTGTTTTGTTAAGCTATTACCACTTGGACAACCACTTCTGATCATACAAAACTAAATTGACATCCCTCATCTGCTCTAGTTCTACCTTGCTCTAAAGAGGATTTTGCTTTAATTTCTTTAATGCAATGTTGATGGAGGGTTGGGGAGGATTAAATTTAAAAGCTT
The DNA here is from genome assembly GCA_008750895.1 of Mirza zaza. Classification (NCBI taxonomy): domain Eukaryota; kingdom Metazoa; phylum Chordata; class Mammalia; order Primates; family Cheirogaleidae; genus Mirza; species Mirza zaza. Next base: position 11,381 of record VSMD01033983.1, read on the forward strand.
TAGGTTGCAAAAACATTCTTTGACATTACTAATTATAGCAATAATTAATCCAGAAAATCATTAAGGACATTGGGTATTTTTTATTCTTTAATCAATTAGGGACATTAGATGCCGTTCATTCATTAATCTGTCATGTACTGGTGTTACTAAGTGCCATTCCTTGGTCTAAGTTCTTGAGTGCAGTTTGTGAAATAGTGAACATGACAAAAAAAAAATCTTCTCATGAATTTATACTCTAATGGGGGAACAAATACTAAATAAGTAAAATAAAGAAGAAACAAGATGGGTTTAATTAAGTAAAAGAGTTAAGAAGATATATAAAGATGATAATATAGTGACCAAGGGGTGGCTGGGCTGTAGTGCGTTTAACACTGGGAAAGGCTTTCTGGTATTCAGAAAGAGGACAGGATCATAAGTTAGGTTCCAATCACAATAAGGGAAAGAAAAACAACAAAGGGGTCAAGAAGTGAGAATGGGCTTTCCCTTTTGGGAATGGTAAAAAAAAAAAAAAAGTACCATTTGGGAAAATAGTGTGAGATGAGGTGTGAACTGGGGGATGGGAGCTACATCATGCAAGTGCTGCAGGCCACAGTATGGAGTTCTGATTTTATTCTTCATGCAAATAGAGGATTAAGCAAGAAAATAGCACTCATTCATTCATCCAGTATTTATTGACCTCCTCTTGTGTGCAAGGTAGTAAGAAAGCTTATATTTAGGAGATCTTGCACACCTCTGCTCTGCTAATCATTCTGTTGTCTGCTGTCGGGTCAGCTAAGGTTCACTGGTCTAGAATGGCCTCAGCTGAAATGTCTAGTCTCTACTCTATGTAAGGAGCAGGGTATCCTGGATTGGTTCACTTAGTGACTGAACAAGATTCTAAGAGAGCAAGCAAAAATACACAAGGACACTGGAAGCATAGGCTCAGAACAAGCACAACCTCTGCTCTGCCACTATCTGTTAGTCAAAGCCAACCCTGATTTAAGCAGAGAAGGAAATAGATGTCACCTTTTTGTGGGGAGATTTGCAAAGTCATATTACAAAGCTTATGGATACAGGAAGAAAGAAAAGATACTGACAAAATTCATTCATTCATATTTATTTATTTATTTTGTTTTATTTGTTTGCTTGTGTCTGTTATTGTAGAGAATATGTGCCCTATTGTTAACTGAGGCAAACTAAAATTTCTAATTTTGGGAAAACTCCATCCAGGATTAATAAGCTATGATTTTAAGAAATCAGTCCACCTTTATTTGGCAAGGTCTTCCTGTACTTTAAAGACCAGAGATTAGCAACTGTCTATATATTTCTATAATAAATTGTAGTATTCATATATATGGCCGTGGAGTAGATCTTTCATGGAACGAGTATAGCTATTGATAACTTGTTTATGTAAATTAAATGAGAGGACAAAGAGAGTTTGCACTGTGCTAGTACAATGATGTATCTAAATCTGTAATCATAAAACTAAGAAGACTTCTCAAATATCAAGTAGACAAATGAATTTATGTCAGCACTTTAATCCATTTTCCAGGAGGGAGTAAAAGAGACTTATGTTTCTGACATAGTCGTTCTATGGAGTCATAAGCATTGGGAATTCTAAATAACATAGATATTTGAATGTTTGTAGTGTCAGGAAGGCAGATTAAAAACAAACCAAAAAAAAAAAAAAAAGAAAGAAAGAAAGAAAATTTTTGACTGTATCCTTGATAAAGTAGCATATAAAAGCTACAGTGAGAAAGATATAGCTAAGTTTATTGTAGTTAAATTTGTAGATAAATATATTGGAGCTCTCTGACCGAGGGGCATTTGACTTTTTAACAATACCTTCCTGGCACATAGGAAATATTTAAATCTGCATTGTCAAAAGCAATAGCTATTAGCCAGATCTGGCTATGTAAATTAATTACATTAAAATAAATGAAATTATAAATAGATTATCAGTATTAGTACCTCAGTCACTTTAACCACATTTCTCATGTATACAAGCTTAATGAGGCTAGTGGATAAAATATTAGACTGAACAGATATAAAGCATTCCCCTCATTGCAGAAAACTCTAATAGACAGCACTGGCTTAAATCAAGATTTAGTCTGTTGAGTAAGATTTTAAAAATATGTAAAGAAATCTAATATAAAAAGATAATTGCTATGAATAACTATAGATGAAGACCAAAGACTGCACCATGATTTATCTCTCATAATTCAAGATACTCAAACTTTAGAATAATCATTTGTCATCTAAAGTGCAGTAAGAGAACAGCACCAAAAAATATGAAAAAAAAAGAAAGAATATATAAACAAAGATTCAAAATCATTATTATTTGTAGATGGTTTATCAACATGGAATCAACAAATCAACTAAGAAGTCTTAAAATTATACAGAAAACTCAGTAAGATAAAAAGATAATCATGGATCAATAGTTCTGAAAAATCAGGAAACAACATACAAAAAAAAATATTTCATTCACAAATTGACAAAAATAAAAGAGCAGAAATATCATATTCTTGAATGAAAAGAGTTGATATTTTAAAAATGTTGATTCTCTTCTCACTTCTTAAAAGACATGTATTAAATGGAAGTTTAACAGAATTTTCAACATATATTTTATATGTGTTTAGATGAATACATTTTAATAATGGAATACACCCATATAACCAATACTCAAAACTAGACATGGAATATGACCACCACTGAAAAAAGTTTCCTCATGGCCAATAGTTTGCTGGAGTCAGTTAGTACTGTTTATCAGAATCAAATTTTAACTTTTCAGGCATTTTGCAAGCATGTTGTTATAAAGAGTACATATTAAAATTGGATTATATAAACTTAAAATTAAATAAATTATATTTTTTAAATGGAATAGTCTAGACTTACAAATTTCTAATTGTTTTACAACATTATACCATAATTTATGGTGTTGAGTTTATTTGTATCTATTGTACCTGTACAGAGGCAGTACGTATGATGTGCCACTGGGCATCTCAACTCAATCTATCTTCAGTGACATTTCATTGGTAGCTTGAAATTAGTGTTGGAGCTGAATAAGATTTAAGCTTAAAGACTATATTTTACACAAGAGTGTGTGGTAATTCATAGTAAAACAAATATCATATGTATCAATAAATTTATTGGGAAAAAGGTGAGCAGATCGAAATGCAACTCTATTTGTCTATCCAAGGGTAGATTGCACTCATTATCAACAGATAGTAGAGTCTAGCAAATATCAGTAAAATGTTTTGTTGGACCTATGAAATTTATGATAAAGAGCACTGTATATTTCATTATGTATAAATGTTGCTATATATTTTATCAGTGAAATTTTAATATATATATATATATATTTACAAACACACACACACACACGTACACCTATTTTGAAAGTTAGGCATTTGCCAGCACACCACTGCTCACATCTGTGTTCTGTATCCCCATCCCTCACCTCAGAGAAAAAACATTCTGAATTCTATCACCGTAGATTAATTTTGTCTGTTCTTGAATATACACTATGCACTGCAATTTGTACGTATGTGTGTGTTTCCTGTGTGTGCTTGTGTCACTGTGTACTTGTTTGTGTCTTGTTTCTTTCACTCAACAATTTTAAGATCCATTCATGTCGTTGTGAGTATTAGGGATTTGATTCTTTTTGTTGCTGAAAAGCATCACATTGTATGAATGCACTTCTTGTTGATGGACATTTGGGTGGTTTCCAGGTTTTAGCTATTATGAATGACACTGTTGCTACTAACATTTTGTACATACCAGATGGGATTTATTTTATAATTGACAAATTAATTATAAATATCAGCTAGAAAAGTAAGGCTCAGTAAGGAATATGTAGAAAACACTGAAGGGAAAATGCTCATCTAATTACCTAACTCAACACTAACAAGACTAATTATATATATATATATATATATATACACAAACTTTTGTGTATATATATACACAAAAGTTATATATATAACTTTTATATATATATAAAATATATATATAGTGTGTGTATGTGAGAGAGAGAGTAGGTGTGCATATATGTGTGCATATATGTGGGTGTACATATATGTGTGTAAAAGCATATATACAATATATATGCTTTTCATATCCATAGGAAAAATATAGAATTATATGTCACACAATTATCTTTCTGTCAACAGTGGACCCCATATACAATGGTGGTCTCATAAGATTATAGTAACACATTTTTACTATACATTTTCTATGGTTAGATACAAAAATGCTAACCATTGTGTTACAATTGCCTACAGTATTTAGTACAATAGCATGCTGTATAGGGTTGTAACCTAGGAGCAATAGGCTATACCATATAGCCTAGGTGTGTAATAGGCATGTAAGTTTGTGTTAGAATACATCATGGTCACACAATAAGAAAATCACCCAACAACTCATTTCTCAGAACTTATCCCCATCGTTAGGCAACGCATGACTCTATATCATTCTGTGGATGATGTTAAAATGATTGGCTATTTTTTAAATAAGATGATTAAATTAGAGTCCTATCTCATGCCATAAAACTAAATTCTATAAATCAAAAATATTTTCAAATTAAGAGAGATTTACAATTTGAAATTAAGAAGAAAACATAGAAAGATACTGTTATTATCTTTTTTGGTTCAGATCAAAGAAAGTTTGTTAGTACAACCCCGTGATGTGCCCACACCAACGTTTGCACCATTTGAAGTCACCAATAGTGTGATCCATATGCTTGGGATTAAGAGGATTCACAAGACATAACACTGAGGATGTGGCAGGCTAACTAGGCAAGAAAAGAAAGGAAGAAAATAATAACTAACCAAGAAAAGAGAGGAAGAAAATAATAACTAACCAAGAAAAAAGAGGAAGAAAATAATAACTAACCAAGAAAAGAGAGGAAGAAAATAATAACCTGTGGCTTTACTTCCAATATATCATGTAAAGTGGCAAGAGATGGAACTGACAGTACCCATGTGTGTTACGACAGCCATGTAGTCCCCTAAAGATATTATATAGTTTAAAAATAAAACACTGATTGATGAGTCAGATAGGTTCTTTGCAATAACAGAACTAAAATTCTAGGAATGTCACGGGTGTGCATATGTGTGTGTGTGTGTGTGTGTGTGTGTGTAAGTGATATCAGGATTACTGGGCCCAATATTCTGTGAAACATTTCCAATGTTATTTTGAAAAATAATTAGTTCTTCTCCTTGTTTTTTTCTCAGCCTGCACTCATTAAAAACTAGTATTATGTTAGCTGGAAATTGAGGCATTTGAATATGAATGTTAGTCTTTTAAAAAGAAATAACTTATGATTTTCTCAAAATATTGCTGTAAATTTTTCTTAAAATTTTTGTGACACTATTATTTACCTTACCAGATTTGAATATTAAAATGCATCTGATTTAAACTTAAAACATATAAAATTTTACATAATTATATATGTTTCTGATATTTTAAAATAATATATTAATCTAAAGTTTTTGTCACAGGAAATATTTTGAGAGTACCAATGTGAAATGTATATATAAAAAGTAATAATACAGTATCATGAACATTAGACACATATATCCGATAGTAAATACAAAGGTAGCTATCATTAATGTTGTAATGATTCAATGCTACAGTGGGACTATTAGCAATAGTTGAGGTATATAATTTTTTCATGCAACTGGGAACCATTTTGAGAGGAAGGAAGGCATAATTAGTAATTATGCTAGAAAAACAGGTATACATAATGACACTCTTAAGCAAAACAGGATGTACAGGCACAGTAGAAATAGAGAAGATACTACTCATTTGTGATCTGCTAATCATGAGAAAACTTTATTTGGGCGTAATGACATATCTGACAGAGTAAAACATATTGGGGTTAGTGAGAGGTTCCTCCTAAAATAAGGTCTGATCTAAGTCCCCTAACTTCAATATTTCTACCAGGATATAGGATGAACATAGAGATCATTTAAACAAAGTCCCGTGATGGACTCTGAGAGAATGTCATCCAGAGACCCATTCTTCTGTGAATGTTACTCATTTCATTATACAAATGGAGATATAAATTAAGAAATCATCAAAATATAGACTTTGGCTAACTGTCATTTACCTATGAAAAATCTAGGATTCTCACACAAAAAGTGGAAGAATTCCCATACTTGAAAACACAAGGGTACATTAGGATCCAGATGCAGGCTGAAATGGGTCAAATGAAGTCACAAAGTTTCATCTCTTGGCTCCCCTTCATATGATTAGCTTTATTATCAGAGAAGCTCTGCAAGGCGCCCAAAGTTTTCCACACCTTACAGTCCAAATTCATCACGGAGAGCAAACATAGAGCTCAACAAAAACTTGATTTTCCCAAGTTGATTTTAATTGCTTTGATTGACCTACCTATTGTGAAGGCTGAGTAAATAAAATATGTGATTGACATAACTCTGAGTCAAGTGCTCCACACATACTGCTTGCACTGGAATCAGCTTACCCAAAGCTACTACCTAAGCTGCGACTCAGGGAGGAATGCGGTCCAAACCTAAATCAGGACTGTGTCAATGGCAAAAATAATAGTGTGCACTACCATTAACTTCTCCCCTGCCCTTTTGATTTCCACTGCTTTTCCTCATTCATATCAGCATTCTTCTTTTCTATCTTATTTTCACTGGCTTTGTGTTATTCAGTTAACTCTCCACTATTGTATTTCATATGCAATTTATTCATAGATTGCAATAGAGAGGAAATGCAGTGTGGAGGAAAGAAGTGGCCTCTGGAGTTCCTCAAGAATGTGCTAGAAACACAAATCCTCCTGCTAGCTATGTGACCTGGAACAATCAATTTCATCTCTCTGAACCTCCATTTTCTTGTGTGGAAAATGAAAACACATGGCTATTTTAAAAGGTTACTGTGAGGACTAGAATTAATAAATATAAGGAAAGTTAGTGTCATAAAGACTCTTTCTGAAAAGGGAGACATGTTTCTTCTTGCAGCATTTTAAGGTACTATATATTGATCATGACCAAAAATCATTTTCAAAATCTGTATATTTTGTAATTCAAAGTAAGACTCTTGTGGTAAAACAGCTGTTAGACTAATAAAGAAAACCTAATTCTAAAATGTTAATCTTCCTCTTTGTTTTTAGCCCTTGATTAAATTACGAAAATCAATTAGTTTAGGATTTATGTACACAAAGGAAAATAGCAATGTTTGATGTGGCAATTAGAGTTGTGTGTGTGTGTGTGTTTGTGTCATTTAACAGAATTCTCATGCAATAAAAATTTTAGTAAATTTTCTTTTATATCTATTGCATATTAACTAGTAATGCTTTATAAATTTTTACATTATGATTCAGCATTATGCATATAATGCCCATTCATCAATATAGCCTTTTTGAAATTTATTTAAAAAGTACATGATGGTAAGCAGATCAGGTACTTGAGCTGTATTGCATATGTAACATTTGCTAAAGAATAATTGAACCTTTCATTTTTAAAGTATTGAACTATAAACATAAAAACACAAAAACTATAAACATAAAATATGAATATTTTTAAAGCATTGTGAATTGATATGACAAGACAATATACGCTTGGCAAGAGAAAAGATAGTTTTACATAGCAAAAATGAGAAAAAAACAAAAAATGGATTATTTTTTACCTTTTCTTACTTAAAATTTAAAAGTATTTTGTGACAATGTTTTCTCTATCTGTTGATATGATATTAATGGGTAAGAGGAAAAAGTTAAGTAATCATTAGAAAATTGTCTCCTAAATTTCTCTCAAGTTGCCTAAATGCATTGCTTTAGCAGCAATAACAGTGTCATGTATATCCCTGAGGTTTGCTTCTCAGTTACCAAGGTACATACAGCTGAATAGTTACGTTCTGTATTGATGAACCCACTCCCTACCATTCTTCTGTTCAGAACTTTTATATATTGTATATATGTTCTTATTCTCCATCATATTGTAAATCACACGCCAAAATGCCAAACTGGATGCAGACATGAGACTGTCAGTTTATCATTTCTATGTTTTCTAGAATTCACAGGGAGAGTTTGCTTTAGTAGGATATAATTTAGCAATGGTAGTTGTAACCAAGCTTTACTTACGTGGAGAAAAAACAAATGTCTAGTACCAAGCTTCTGAGGATATGTGACTCAACCTATTACAAATGTGATAGAAAATAACCTAGTGAGCCTCTATATTTTTCAGACATTGTTATGACTTATGTATACATAAAAAAATAAAGGGCCTGGGTAAGTTTTTTGAGTTTATGATTGACACATAATAATTGTATATATTTATAGGGTACAGGTGATGTTTTGATGGAAATGTACATTGTGTAACCATCAAATCAAGGTAATTAGCATATTTATTCCCTTCAACATTTATCATTCCTCCGTGAAAAGAACATTCAAAAAACTCTCTTCTAGCTATTGGAAATATACAAGGCATTGCTGTTAACTCTAGTCATCCTACTATGCAACAAAACACCAGAACTTCTTCCTCCTATCTAACTTTGTACCTGTCGACCAGTCTCTTCTCATTCTTCCCCCTCCCTTTTTTTTGCACCTTAGCATTGTCATAAATTTTAGTATACTGTATTTATAAAATTTCATTTAAAAATTGAATTTTCACAAATAATACATGTAAAGTTATCCATTATTCTGTAAAATAAATATTTAACAAAATTGAATGTACCAATGGAAGAGAAAAAACAGGAATTTTTTTTCTAAGCATGTTTAGATTTTTTAAGATTCAAATGTGGCTTTCAAGATATAGCAAAAGAATTATATAAAGGCAGAATGGAAACTAGATGTACAATATAAACTACCATTTTATTTCAACATTTTTAAACATAATTGTGCACCTATCATTTGCCTCTTTTACGTGTGCTGCTTCATTATTTTTTCTCATATGATAGGCCTTGCTGTATTTTACATATAAAAAATAAGCATAGAGAAATTAAGTAATTTGTTTTAACTAAAAAAGATAATAAGTAACAGATCTGTAAATGAAGCAAAGCTATCAAATGTCAGAGTTTGTACACGTAATAGCTCTATTCAACACTTTCCCTACTCTCATAAAACTGGTGTCAAGCACTACATTATACTGCTTCATGTTGTATTATAATACATCAGATTGTAACTTCAGAAATCCTCTGAAACACAGGAAAACAACTGTGACTGTAACACTCAAGAGAAGTATTGCCAGAGTCATAAACAGCTGAAAGGAATTGGAGGAAGAAGATGAAAACATGCTAAAATTTTATTCTCCCCTATCTAATATAGTCTTGAACTTTATCCTCATAACTCGTGCCCATTACAAACAAATTGCTGAGTACTCAATTAACAAGGAAGAAAGTGAAAAATGTATTCAAAATAAATGACTGTGAAACCATTTATTTGAAATTATGGAAAACAATGAAAGAACTATCTTTCATTTTGAATATGTTAAGATAACAAGGTTCACGTATGTGCTTACATGTACACATCTGCCCACTATACGAATGCATAATTTCTTGCCAGTGGCAATTTTGTCAGGCTTAAGTAAACACCAAATTATCATCTGAATTAAATTATGGAGGATAAACAATTCAGCACTAAAAAGAAAGTTGTATCACTGCCTCTCTCCAATTTTCAAAGTCAACAAATTAAAATCTTAAAATTCCTAATGTTGTTTTCCTGCTTCATAATGGATTTGTTGTTGTATTTATCTTGCTTAGATGCCCAGAGCTAATGAGCCTAAGACCATGGATTTGAACCCTTTGGGGGCCAATTAGTGTTAATATATTTTTTTCAACTCCAGACTGTACCTAAATCCTACACAGCAATTCACAATGTATGTGTTGCTTACTCAGACAAAAAAGAAAAAAAGAAATGAACAATGAACTAAATAAATATGTAATACATCCTAAAAATGGTCTTTTTCAAGTGCAAATTTACTTGAAGGTAGTCAGAAGTACCACTATTGCATTGTAAAACAGTGACACACTATGGAATTTAGGAGTGAAAAGGACAGAAAGTCTATATTGCAGTGGTGTGCTGTTAAAATGTGAAAATAATATATTATTTGAGTCACTACTACAGACTAGTTAAATAGTGTACAACTTCCAAAGTCTGGGGTGGAGTTATGTGCCCCTCATCACCACTACTCAAGAGGCTAAGAGCCCAAGAGTTCAAGACCAGCCTGGGCAACATAGTGAGACTGGTCTCTTAAAAACAAAACAAAACAAAACAAAACAAACCCAAGCAAAGAAAAAATAGAAAAATTAAAATATACTAAATAAAATTGCAATAAATACAAATAAATATATATATGTTATCATAATTAATGTATATGCATTTGACCTGCTAGTTAAAAGACAGAAATGATCAGACTGGATTTAAAACAAATCTAACTAATATATTTGCAAAATGCCTCATTAAAACATAAGGACACATAGTTTGAAAATAAGTGCATTAAAAAATATATGCCAGAAAAATGTAATGCTTTCTCATCCCACAAAAAAACCCAGAAATAGTTATATAAATAGCAGATAAGAAATTTAAGACAAAAAAACATTTTTAGAGGTAAAATGGTTATGTATTATTATAAAAGTTCTAATTCCACCAGGAGGAAACAAAAAAATCTAAGCTTCTGTGGATCTAAAATCATTATTTTCTCTATATATACACACACACATATATGCATAAAAGTTCTAATTCTACCAGGAGGAAACAAAAAAATCTAAGCTTCTGTGGATCTAAAGACATTATTTTCTATATATACACACACACATATACGTGTGTGTGTATATATAGAAAATAATGTACATACATGTACATATATACATATACAAATATACATGTATGTGCATGCACAAATATACATACATGTATTATGTATACAAATATATGCACATGTATGTATATACAAATATACATACATGTATATATGTGTGTGTGTGTGTATAGAAAATAATGTCTTTAGATCCACAGAAGCTTAGATTTTTGTGTTTCCTCCTGGTGGAATTAGAACTTTTGTCAATTAGAACTATATATATATATATATATATATATATATATATATATACCAACATAACTGCAGAGAGAAATAAATATATCATGATTGTAGAAGTTTTTGTCATACCCCTCTCAGTAGTTAGTTGATTAAAATAACTTAACATATAATAAAGCTATAAAAGATTTGGATTTAAACAAGATAATTTACAAGTTTTAACTATTCGATGTATATAAGTTGGTGCATCTAACAACTGGAAAATCTTTCTGTACTTTTTAAACACACTTTAATAAAAATTAATAACATAGAAAGCTATAAAAACTAGTCCCAACAAATTTCAAAATACCTATATCATAGAGAATATATTTTAACACAATGCGATTAAGTTAGAAATCAATAACAAGATAACAAAATATCGCATATTGAGGAATAAGCTTCTAAATAACTTAGGAGTCCAAGAAGGGCTCCTAATAGAAAGTAGATAATACTTAGAATTGAAATAATGCAGGCATCACATATCAATATGCATACAATATAGCTAAAGTAGTATTTAGAAGCCAATTTAATCTTTAATGCTTATACTAAAAAGGAAAAATGCTGAAAATTAACTAGTAAATAGCTAGCTAATAAAATTATAAAAGAAACAACAAAATAAGCTGAAAGAAATGAAAAGGAAGAACATACTAGTTAAGATAGAAGCTAATTAGAATTTAATGCAATAAAATGTTCAATAAAGCTAAATGTTTTTATATTGCAAATATTACAAAATGACAAAAGTTTTTCAAAAATTGACCATGGTAGGGGAAACAAGAAGACATCAATAACAATATTATGAATGGAAAAGGGACTTAGTATAGATCTAACACATACATTTTTAAAAGATTCAAAAACATCATAAAATACATTTCTGCCAATAAATTAAAACACTGAAAAACGAACAAATTTATATAAAATTTAACTAACATAAACTAACTCAAAAATAACAGAAAATCTGAATGGTATTATAAACATTAACAAAATTGAATTCATGATTTAAAAACTTCAGCTAAAACTCCACTCCTAATACTGTTTTAATGGAATGTAATACCATTCAGGGAACTTATCTGATCAAGGAAAATACTCTTTTGTAAACTATGAATGGAAAATACCCCAAGTAGTTATATGAAGTTATCCATATAAGTGAAAAATCCTGAAACTAGTGGATTATAGATGATGAAACTATCCATCCACCCTCATGTATATGTATACAGATATTTCAAACCAACCATCTATTGTCATTTTCCAAATATATGCTATAATTCCAAAACCATGCCAGATCCTCAACTAAAAGATGAGTCAGACACTTTTAATCTCTTCTTCATAGGGACCACTCACAGTTCAGGGAAAGAATCATCATTCTGTGTTTCAACTATAGGTGTGTATGTCCATGTGTTTGAACAGAGGAAGGAATTTAGAATAATAAGGAGGTGTCTAGCTTGGGCACTTGGGTGAGGTAGACAATAAGCTTTGCTGATCTACCTTATAATAAAAACACACGGCATGGTTTACTAAAACTACTGTTCCTTGAGCAATATAACTCTCAAGATGTGAAGAAGAGATTCTTATTTTAGGAAACAAACATATTTGGATTTTGAATAGAAATCTATAGCTCTCAATGCTCACATCCAAGGTTGATATTCCAATACTGCAGTGTGGTAGAGATCCACCTGTGATTAAAGAATGGCAGTATTCCTGAGCCTGTTGTACAAGAACTGCAGGATTATGCCAGTCTGTCCGCTTTTCTGGGCCTTTACTCATATGGTCCAGAGGTTCCTACTATCTAACATCAAATTTACTTCCTCACGCAACAGAGACATCCCAGACTGGCTCTCAGACTGTCATTCCTGCTTGGTCCAAGCATTCTAGTTGGTCAGTCTCTGTTAAATTCCTTTTGTTAGCTTCTTTCTATAAATGAGATAAGTCTGAATTTCTGTATTTTATGTCTTCTGTAGGTTTTCCTTGTAGTTTAACTCACCGTGGTACCTTTCTTTGTTCCCCTGAAATCACTTTGACTATGCTATATTTTAGTGGCTGATGTAGCTTTTTTGCCATATTGCCAGTTATTTCACTCATTTCTTCTTATCTGAAACCTCATCTCTCAGCTCAGAGCAGATGGGTTTCCAGTACACCTGTTCTCCTTTGCTGGGAACTCTCCCACTTAGTGGAGGAGAAAATGTCCCTAGAAGGTGCTTTTGTGTCTTTCTCTGAAAGATTGATGCAGCAGGATTGGGGCAGAAGAACTGATAGCCTGTACTATAGTTGTTCTGTCTTGTCCCATTCTCCTATTATTGTCACAGTCCAAGCAGTGCTGGATGATCTTCATGAATAGTGGCATGTTGATCCCCAGGCCACTGTTGAAAGCTTGGGTGTGAGGCTGGGTGAATGTCTCTTCATGGAGGTGAGCATAGAAGGCTATTGCTCTGACTGTGTCTACCTGTGGTGGTGGCAGGGAGAACTGAGCAAGGAGAGCTAGGTGATGGCCACAGATGTAAGGGCTGTGGACATTCGCTCCATCCAGGTCCAGGTGCAATGGTGGCACACAGCTAGAGCATCTGTAGTGGAGCTCTGGACTGCATAGGCAGGTCCTGCCAGGTAGACCTTGGTGGCAGTGTGGGATCCATGCAGGGGAGGCCAAGGGGCTAGGCAACAATGTTGGAGACACAGAGGCAGGGATTGCTTCCGGGCCACTAGGCAGCTGGGGCTGTCTCCCTGCATGGTTCCCACTGAGGCAGTTGCAGTGGGGCTTCTCAAATGGCCTTTGCAGCATCTACTCTGTTTGAATCCCTCACTGGTGGGCACTTGGCTCCCAGACACAGGGAACATGAGAGCATCTGCTCTCCCTGCTCCCTCCCCAGCTTAGCAGGCACCATGTGGAGGTGGTTGCAGCATAGCCAAGCCCTGTGTAGACCAGGCACTCTGGACCCAAGAGCTTAGATTGGTGTCAGTTGCAGTGACCCAGGAATGGAAGTATTGAATTGATGCTGTGCCCACTCTCCCATGTAATGTCATGGCACAGTCTCCAAGCAGCTCCCTGATCATTCCAGAAGTCTGCAGTGGTACTGGGGATCCCCTCTCAGCTCTAGTAGCAGTGGTCATGAGAGGAGTATGGAATCTCAGGGTTCTCACCTGCTATCCTTCCCCACATGTGGATGCCTCTACCACGTACCTTCCAGTCTCCCTCACCTTCCCTCTAAGTGTCTCCTGCCACTTCTGTGTTGATGTACAATGTTTTCTCCAAGAAGGTCCATCCACAGGTGAGCATTTACATACAAGTTTCCATCTCTCTTTGAGATAGAGAGTTTCCATCTCTCTTCCATGCTCTCTTTGAGAGCAGCATGAGTGGGCTGCTTCCAGTCTGCCATCTTAGCCCCTTCCCCAGGGATGATTTCCCTCAGCTATATTTTAAGTTGGTACCCTAGTGACCTTGGTGATTGGAGAGAGAACTTGTCACTCAATCAGTCAACCAATCAATTAATTAGAAATTTCCCATCAGGTATGTCACAAGACTACTTAAGCATAAAAAATTCATACTTTCTAGGCTTGACTGGATGAATTATGGGGCCATCCTTAGTATGTGAAATGTGTAGTGGCTATTCAGGCCCCAAAGCCACTAATTTACGTATATATGCTTCAATCTTAGGGGAAAGGGAGATTTTGAGTGTAATGTAAAAACATATTACTAAATTTTATGCTTCTCAATATGGAGTATAAATATGATGATACAGGCTATATATGTCTTATTTGCTGTTACATTAATGGTGACTAAGCAGTTTTATCACATATTAGGTGATAAATAACTATTTTATAAATAACAGTTTTTCAGAGGTGTGTTTACTCAACACTTCTGATGGTGAAAAGGTTCTCAGGGCTTACTTGATAATTGTTTCTTTTTCCTTGAGTTAGAAGAGTGTGAAAGAAAATATTATACATAATTATATGAATAGACAGAGAGAGAGAGAGAGAGAGAGAGAGATCAGATATATTGAGATCTGAACTTAAGTCTATCAACTAATATAAATTCACATTCATGAGAATTTTTTAAAAAGCCAAATATCATTGATCAAAATGTATTTTTAGCTTAATCTCCTATTTTCTAAAATGTAAAAAATATCTATTCAGTCAGTAACTGTGATTACATCACTCACTCAGAAGTTTAAAGATATCTGATTTTAAAATAATATCAGAATATTTGATTATTTAATAACATATATGAATTATTTAAATATAGATATTGCCAACTGTTATAGCAACAGAGACTTCTCCAAAATGTATCTAACATTAAAGTATTGGCCTTAAATGCACTTATATTAATTATAGTATTATTTGATATTAATTGTGAAGAAGAACTAGTTCACAGTCTGACCTCAAACCCAGAGAAAACCTTTTCCCTTTAGCGCTGAGCATGCACCAAAATTGAAGTGAAGTAACTAAAAAAGAGAAGCTAAGAGAAGACTACTGAACCAGGCAAATCTGATTAAAATCTAGCCCTCCAGATGATGGTATTTGCCCTCATGTCTGCTGAGTGCACCTATGTGACTTGGAAAATTAAAGCATTTTTCTTTCACCACTCTACCAAGGCAAAGCTGGATTACAACTTGACATCTGAAGTAAATACATATTTTTTATGTTATCCTAATTTGAGGAATTTTTTTTTTAAATTGGGAGACTGAAATCTGAAAAAAATATACACACAACACACACACATAGTCAAGCAATTTTAGTTTGCAACATATTTTGTTTTGTTATGTTTTGTTTCAATTATTAACTGTAAGCCTTCCACCAAGTTTTAGGAGAGTCTATAATATGCCATCTGAAAATTACAAAGGTAAATCACCAATATACACACAATATGCTTTCATGTATGTGTGTGTGTGTGTGTGTGTTTAAAGAATTAAACAAGAAAGAAAGAACCCTCTATCTTATCAGTGATATTATAAATTTTAGTAAATTTTGAAAGCAACAATATACTCATTGCCCTGAGATAGGCGTTCAAAGTTTCACTTATCTCTCACATTGTATTCATTATTATATTACATGAAAATTGTAACATATCACAAATATTTCACTAAAATATTCACTAATTTTATACTTAGAAATATGTATATGAATATATAAACATATGTATATATAACGTTAAACCTATTATTTTCTTAATAAAAGTGCATAATCATATGTCCTTCATATGTTGCTACAATTGCTTTTCCTGAACCCACCTTTGGGGAAGGCACTTGGGAGGGTGCTGGTGCTGGTATCTGAGAGGGTGTGATTAGACTGGCTCTGTGAATGCTGGGAAAACTGTTAACTAGATTGAACTGGTGCTGTTCTAAAGAACTGGAAACCACTGGGAGCTTTGTTAGGTAGGCTGACATGGACAGGAACTGAAAGCAAACAAGGAAAGTGCCCTTTTGTCTCTTTCAGCCTTGCCTTATCCCTACTTCGTCCCTTTAACAGATGGAGGTAATCCCTTAGCAGAAATGTGATTTGTGATTTCCAATTCCAGCGTCACAGAGAAATCTATAAACAGTGTGTTGGAAGCAGAAAGTTAAGAGCTTTGCAACTGGCACACTATATTGACCTTAGGCCTGCCACGAGAAGTACTGTTCATCTTTGGTGTTATTCCCATCGGATTTTTAGTGATTCTCATAGAAATAAATTGTGAAATTGGATCTGTATACTCAGCAGGAAAAAGGGTTTTAAAAATTAGCCATATCCGCTACAGGTGATGGAAGAGAGAGAAGCATGTCCTTTATTTGCTGTCCCCATTTTAGCAACTACAAATCCTGGCAGAAGTATTTCCCTGTAGCAGCTTCTTGACTCACTGTGTCCCAGGGATAGTTTATACTGGCTCTGAGTAGCTCCCAAGTATCAGCAGTTTCCGAGAGCTTCTTCAAAAGCTGCAGCAATGTCTGGTAATAATGACTTCCACAAACTGTATACATTGTAACTTTCATATCTTCAATACTTTTCTATCCCCAAGTCAGCAAACAGCTTAGTACTAGTCTCTCAGCATTATCTTTAGAAAGGAACTCACTCACTTCACATGACTGGCTGAAATGGCTAGTGACAGCTGTGATGCTATAAACCCTTTCAAGGCAATTGCTATAAGCAGTTGATCCCAGAATTTTCTAAGTCTAGGGAAAACAAACTTTTAATGCATTTAAGGTGCTGCACAGAAAAACTGACCTTTTTGTATGCCAAACAAGGACATTGGAAAGCAGAAAAACAGGCCTATCTATTGAGATTATCGTTGTATTAAAAACGCATTATTCTACTAAAAAAGCTGGATATTTATAATCTAAGAAGGGAGCTCTTTCAAGTGAATACATTTAGCTTTGTGAATAACTTGTTTGTTAATCTTTATTTTTCTTACTTTTCCACATAGTGGTAGAATGTCATCAATGAGCATTAATAATACATGAACCAGCACTAGGTAACTACTACATCAGATTAAAAGTCCTTGCTATTTTTCTGCCACAGTATGCAAAACAGTTTCAATCCATAGGTGTTCCCAAAACACATCACACATTACATTCTTCTCTAGTCTACAAGAATGTCTTTGGGAGAAGGAGTAAATGAGAATGGTGTAATTTAGGATTCTTATTCATTTTATATAGTAAATCATTAGCAAAAGTTGCTGCTACATTATTCGAGGTTTGGGGGTTTTTTTTGTTTGTTTTCCCCAATTGCAAATACCACAAGCACAACTTATGCTGGTTTACATGACTAAAACAATTAGGGATAGGGCTGGTACTAGCATGGCTAAAATTAGTGATTCAAATCACATTATGCTTACATGATCTATTTATCTTCAGGCTTTGCATGACTCTGGTGACTTCATTTACAGGGAATAGGGGGACCCTGTTCAACTTGTGTGGCAAACGTGACTTCTGATAGTTCCAAGCTTACATTCTACCAGTGTAGCAACCTAGTAGAAGGAGTAATACTATCCTGAAATCTTTTCTTCTGTAAGCAACCCATTGTTTGGGCTCAGGTTACATGTTTGTTGCTCAACCAGTCACTGTACTAAGGATGTGAGATATCCTGTGCCATGCCTAGCTCATCTGTCCACCTCTGGACCTGTAGGATAGATCCCACTCACTAGAACCACTTAAATTGGAAATAGAGAAGTCGTGGTTTCTTGACACCTAACTGCAAAAAGTTATTATTAGCTACTTTAACAGTGATGAAGAACATACTGCTTGCAAGACACTTCATAACTAACCATGATTTTCTGATTGTTAAATCAACATAGTTGGTCCAAATGATATCTCACCACTCATGTTCTGTAGCTCTTATATATACACATTTCTTTTTCTAGCTCCTAAGGTAGGATGCAGAACCATAGATTTCCCTTTATTTTAGGTTTTTTTTTCTTATAAATAATTGTTATTTTTTAACTGTTTTAAAATGAAGAACATGGCATTTTTGCTTGATTACATAAAATCAAGTAGCTAGGAGGGCCAAACAATTTCCATAGATCCTATATAACTCTACTCTTTATTTCCTATAGGACTATGTTCACCCTTGTGCCAAACAAAATTCAAGACTTAGTATCATCTGATGAATACAGGTATTTGTGAAAACAAAGCTTACAACATTAAAATCAAAACTGCCTCATCAACCTAGAATGAGTCATTTAAATGTCCAAGAGAAAAAAAGAAGGGTTTATATAAATTAAATTCAAGTAAGAACTCTGTCTATCTGATAGTTTCCCAAGTAATCATGCCACTGATCCACTACAGTGAGGATGGCTAGGGCAGCATTCCTAAAAAAGGTAGAGATAAAACAAATCATATTTTAAATATACTAAAGAGTTGATAATAGTCAATCCTTTATCAAATAGTTATTCTTTTTACTTGTCTGAAGAATTTTAAATATGAAAGAGTTGTAATAATTTGTAGAAGCTACTGCACATTAAGTTCTTTTAAAGTGCTTTGTTTTCAAAAACAATCCTGGGCATGAATTTCCACTGTAGTATCTAACACATAAAAAAGATGTTATCTGACAATAAGGTATCTTCTAAGTAAGTTTATGTGGCAGTACCAGTCTATTATATTCAGCCTTAAAAATATAACTACACTAAAATGAATTTATCTTTTCTTTTTTTAAAAAAAATTGAAGCAGGGTCTCTCTCTGTTGCCCTGGTTACGGTGCAGTGGCGTGATCATAGCTCACTGCAAACTCAAACTCCTGGGCTCAAGCGATTCTCCTGCCTCAGCCTCCTGAGAATCCAGGACGACAGGCACAGCCACCACACCTGGCTAATTTTTTAATTTTTTGTAGGGATAAAGTCTCACTATGTTGCTCAATTTGGCCTCAAACTCTTGGCCTCAAGTGATCTTCTGCCTTGGCTTCCCAAAGTGCTAGGATTACCGGGGTGAGCCACTATTCCTGGCCCCTGCTATCTTCTAAAATGTATAACAATTTGAATATCCATCCATTTTAGAGAATTGTGAAATGTTTGATGTATAAATATGATATCTTATCACAGCAACAGGTGCATTCAGATAGATGTTAGATGTTCAAGAGGGATACCTTTAGTTTCTGGCTCACTGTAATGCCAATTACAAAGCAAAACATAATATTTCAAGAAGATAATATAGTTACCAGGAATAAACATTAGTTAATTAGGTTCTTTAAAATATAAAATGGATAATAAAAAAATATTTGCTCTTTCCACCTTTTTTCATTATATAGCCGCTAACAATGGATAAAAGGCTTTTTATGAAACTTCTGTTTGGTGACCCAGAATCAAAACTTAATGTGTTATGCTGACATTGTTGTATTATAAAAATATGAATATTGAAAGAAACTAATGTAAACAATTCTATTGAAGTTCAAGTCCATCCATAACAACCTTATTTAATCTGAATCTTACAGTGGAATTATTAAGAAACCATGACTCATAGAGAATTGAATAGTAAGTGAGCAATAGCAAAATTAACCAATATCTAGATTTCCTGACTTTACGCTCTTCCTTCTGCAAGTGTTAAAAAGTGTGTTTTCGAGGGAAAAAAAGCTAATTATAGAAGAAATAAACACAGAAAGAAGAATTTCATATTTCAAGGATTTCAGGTTTCAAGTTGGTTTAGTTAGAATTTTTTTTTAAAGTTGTCAAATTTACCCAATCAGAATGTGTTTGTGTTATAAATTGGTAGTGCTGATATCTTAATATCTTTTTAGAAAGTCTTAAAAGGAGGAAGGTAGGTAGCTGCAAAGAATGTAAGCTGAATAACTTTGTTCTAATCTGGCCTCTGAGAAGTAAGTTAATTTCTTTAACTTAACTAGTTGCCTCACCTGGTAAAAAGAAGGAATGAGCATTTTAAAGTAACTAACTTTATACATAAAAGGATAACAGTTTCAAATAGAAATATTGACAATTGGATTTTAGAATTACTTCGGCAGAAATCACTTTTTTTTCATTTTCTTCTCACAAAATAACCATGACACATCATGTTTTATAATCTTCTTTAAAGTGTTATGTAGCTATTCCTGCCCACTTTTTATCATTATCTCTATAAAAGCATTTTTGTAATTTAGTAAATTCATAGTCAATAAGAGCAAAATGAAGCATTTTGGTAAAACCTTCCTAATCTATATCAAAATATTTTTCCTGTACATAAACACTATTTTTCTTAAGGGTTAAGTATGTCTGGCTTATATAATGGTTACCATTGAAATTAAGAGAATAAGAAAAGGAGCCATCAAACTTCAGAATGAAATACAAAATGTACTGAGTCATCAAAACCAAGAAGGAAGGAAATTCACTGACTATTGGTTATTAGTGTCCAAAGCTATATTTAAAGACTTAAATAAATAAGAAATATTTTTCTTTTATTTCAATTATATGCTGTAACTATTAAGAAAGCATTAGTTTCTATGTAGTTGAGCTAGCATGTGCACTACATATTTTCAAAGATTATGACTGATAAAGGAAAGTGAAAGAGACAATGCAATTTCAAGTATTATTAATATTTCAAAATTGAATCTCATTTTATTGTATAATAAAATAATGAGAAAGAAATATCATCTTCCATTACATTCATGAATATTTCTAGAATACATTTTCCTGAGGGAAATATTTTATTTCACAATTTTTATTTATTTACTATTAGGTATATGTTTTACTTAAATATATCATGCATGTATCTCTCTTTTCTCAGTTTATAACATAAGCTAAAAAGAAATTTCTATTCCCATATCATGTGTGTGTTATTTAGCTACTGCTAGACTGAGCAGAGTGAATGACTGAAACCCAGTTAGCTCAGAGGTAGAATGAGTTACTATAACATTTTCAGCATATGTTGAATTGGACCTTCTCTATAGATATATAGAAAAGGTAAGACAAAAGCTCTGAGGAAACAAAAATGGAGAAAGAGATGGGTTTTTCTACTTCTAAATTCCAATAGCATTTCTCATCCACATTGTATATTATTTTGGCACTCATCATGTTTGGCTTATATTGCTAGTTATTTTTCATGTGTATGTGTCTTATTTCTCCATCACAATGATAATCTAGTTGAGAACAAGGACTGTCATATATATCTTTGCTTTGAAAACAAGCACAGTGATGATTGAAAACATGGAGCAAGACTAGCTGAGTTCGTATATCATGGTTCTATCACTGTCCAGCTTTGCAATTTCAGGGAAGTTTTATTTTACTGATGCTTCTGTTCTTTATTGGTAAAAATTGATAATGGTTCATCCTCCATAACTTTGTTATTAGAATTAAAGGAATTTATTATTAACTACTTTGGACAGTTTGATACACAGTAAGAGACACATAAATATTATTTATTATAATACCTACCATATTCTTTGAGAGAGAAGAATGATGAAGAGAGAAAGGATCAGTTATTGAATCCAATAGGAAATTTTCATGTAATGATTTATTAAAGAACTAAGAAGAAAGACAATGAATCATTATAATAGCACAGTTGAGAGCACCACTCTGCAAATGTAAGTCCTTGACCAAGATGCCAGTATTCTTAACTCCTCCAAAGTTCATTTTCTTAATATGTAAAGTGATGAGAATAATCATATCAAGCTTATAAATTTATTTTGGTGGATAACTAGGAGTATGTATGTTTGTGTGTATAGCTTAGCACTGCTTTTGGCACATTGTAAGCGTGCATTCAGCAGATGTTAGCTAATATTAGCATTATTTAGTAAATTATTTTTCAACATCAGAACTCTTGGATTATCATTATTTAGAGGACCTGGTCATTTATCTAAATATGTATCAAGCTGCAACACTACTCTCAATATGTCCATGTTAACCTCAGGGACATACATAATAGATTGAAAGGAAAAACTATGAAAATTGCCTCTTTCAATATCCACATATATAAATAGTTATTTCATGTTTAATTCATGAACATGTAAGACAAATATCTCAAGTACTGAATGCTTGAGAAAGTTATGAAACACACATAAATGGAAAAACTATCATTATTCATAGATGAAGCATATAACTTAGCATAGGAAAATTTAATATATTGAATTATTAATTTGAATTTAAATTGAACCATTTACATTTCTTTATTCACTTCTAAGAAAAATAAATGATGAAGGATGTTGAAAGTATTAACCTGAAGAGGGTATATAGTAGTACTCATTTTATACATTTAGTATGCAAGTCTTATCTTAAATCAGTGTAAAAGTTATTTAGATTAATGAGAATCATATTTCATAACTTTCTTCTTAAAGTTTAATATAATTATAGATATGTTTTCCTAAATAAGTATGATTAGGCAAATAAATTTTGGCAATAGCTCTAAAATGTTTATGGTATAACAGATGGCTTTGAAACCAAGTAAAATTAAAGTAAAGGAACATACTGTCTTACAATTTTCTATAAAATTGTATTTTTTTCAGTTTCTATATTCTGCTATTCTTTTATTGGCACTTTGTATAATCAATATTGATTATCTTCAACATCAATATGAGGCACCCTAGAATTTCTGACATAACTCAATAAGGGGAAAGTAGGGCTTAGATGACTCCTTAAAATTATACTCTACCATGTACAAAGTGCAGCATTGTCCAGGGCAATTTCTCTTACACAAAAGAGTAAATACATTTGTAAGAATTTATCCACTCAGGCAAAATTCACTTACCTTTCTTAAAGTGTTGGGCAGTTGTCAAAAGAATGTAGTTATTTTGAGAGAATGGGAAATATTAATAAAATCTATGTGGACATATTTTATATATAATTTTTTATCTATAGAGACTATATTCATGTGTGTATATATATGCACGCACACAAATAAAACACATTATATACATTTATGTGTGTGCAAGTATACATATATAGGCATGTACATGTTTCTCTCTATGTGTATATATATATACACACACATGCATACACAGTAAAAGAGAGATATTCTTTCATCTATGAAATGTAGAATTGATTTCCTTTATTTTTAACCAAGAAAAATGTCTAGTGAAATAAAACAAGCAATAACTTAATATGCAGGTCAGGATATCACCAATATCAAGATTAATTATGTGCTATAGTGTGATTCCTTTGGGTTCCTCTTTGAAACTCCCACATATCAATATTAAAAGCATTGGAAGGAAGACTTTATCAAAGGTTGGAAAAGTCTTAAAGAAAGAAATGACCCAGAAAATAACACATGCAACTGTGAAACATTCTGAGTCAGTTTCCTAGGCATTTAATATCTACTCACAGAGAGAAATCAGTCCTTTGTACGTGAGTGTAGGGTGCATTTTGTCTCCTAGGCCACTGTAAAATTGTTTTATTTTTTCCTGCCAGACATCAGTCTCTTTTCTCGTATAAATAGTGTCATAACATAAGCCAGCTGGAGAAGCGTACTGTATATAACTTCCCAGTGGTTTTGCTTATGGAAGAGATAAAGGAAATAAGATTCAAAAATCTAGCCCTGTCTCTGAAGAAATTGACATTTAAACTTAAGTATGCTGAGTGGGATGAACTAGCTAATGAAGTGAGGCGTGTGCTCCACATTGCCTTTTCATGTCTTTCTCAGATATTGAAATGAATATCCATAGGCTATGGAAATTAGGAAAGAGAAACAGTCTCTTTATCTTAGTATGATATTACTTCCTTACACATGACAGTTGGATAGCTAAATATTTCTTTGTATGAAGAATATAATTTCAAATAAAGTCCATTCTTCTCTTCTTAACTGTTTTTTTCAGTAGTTCAAACATTTGGGATTTGCAGAGGCTTGCTGTCTTGTTCAAACACTGTATCATGCTTTGAGATGCTGAAAAAAATAAAAAAGTACAGTATGTATCCTATGAAAATTGTTCAGGAAAGTTGTGGTGAGGAGCAAAAGTCTCAAGTGTTTGGACTACTGCAAAAAAAAAAATAGTTGGCCATAGGCTTCAGAAAACTTTTAAGGTTTGGTGGGGTTTCAAGGCAGTGTGAGAAAAGAGCCTACATTAAATTAGGTGTCACTTATCAAAGGGTTATGGAACAGTAATGAGCCACTTGATTTTATCTTTATCATTGCAAACATCCTGTAATTTTATTGTCATTCCCATTTTAAAAGAAATTAAACTAAGCCTGAAAAAGATTAAATAACACAAGTAAGCCATATCTCTAATAAATGGGAGATCTGGGATTTGAATCTAAATCTGATACCAAACTGGGTGCTCCCTTAGCATGTTATTTAGTTTTCTAATCCTACATTGTTGAGACAAGTGTTAATGTCACCTAAAGTGATAAAAGAATGCTAGAAAAGATAAAAATAAAAATAGGTGTTTGGATACTTGAGACCTTACATTTTTTAGAAATACCAATATAGCAAATTAACTCCAAGAGCTAAGTGACATATGGGTGAATAATATAGGAATCTATTTCTGTATCTGGAAAAGAGCTTATAAAAAGTGGATAAAAATGTGAAACTGGGCCTGTGGAATGCTTTTACTTAGATCTAACAATATATGTGACAGAAATAAAAATTTAGTCTTAGCTATAATAAAGATATATAATGCTCACTAGTGACGGCATAATCATAGTCTCTAATCTCTGAGATATTTAATACAAAGATGCATTGAAACAAGGAAAAACATATTGCTATCTCTGTTTTGTTGACTAGCTAATTGTTATAAATCTGGCTAAAAATGGGAAACTATATGAGTCCATTTAAAAAAAATAAACTCTGTATATTTTTTGCTGGAGGAGCAATATTGTCCAAGACATCTGTCAAAATGAGTTTATCAAACAATATATTAAATACAACAGACTACTACATCTGAACTTCATTTCTATTAGTGCCAAAAAATAATGAGAGAATTTAGCTTTCATTTATAAGTGGAATTATAAACTGTTTTATAAACAGAAATATCTATTATGTCTACCATATCAAACCTTATGAGTTTTATTAACTAAAAGAGTTTTTTATTAATCATCTTATAGATTTCATAGATGGATGATAAATTATTTTTCTCTAAAATTTTCTGAACTTTAAATATACATATGTTTTCTACTATCTAAATTAAATTGTATAATATTTTAGTGGTGTGCAGTTGATGTTCTAAACATATATTTAGATGTATAAATTACAGAACACTTGTGCAATTATTAAATTATTAAAATTAATCTTTCTTTGTCTAGTTCATGTTCACTTTTACCTAAATGTAATTAGAAATTAGTATGTAAAGATTTTGGATAACTTATTTTGATGTATAGCTATATCTTTTGAACATGTTCGCACAATATTTGCCAGATGTTGTGCAAAGTGCTTTATATAATTTCTTATTGTATCATAACTTATGTACAGTGAATTGCTTGTTTTTCCTTGACAACTTTCTGCATTCCTATGTGTATAAGCCTGGATAAGTTCTTGTGCATGTACATACCCCGATAACCAATAGATGAATATATTAAAATTTCTATGACCACAGAAAATTTTTTCATAACTTGAGAGCCAATATCCCACTCCAATGTACAACACTATTTTCACTAATGTCACCATAGATCAATTTTGTCTGTTCTTGAGTTTCATACAAGTGGAATTATGCAATACATACTATCCTGTATCTGGATTCTTTTATTCAACATAAAGACTAAAAGATTCATTTATATTTTGTTTATCAGTAGCTCCTACATTTTATAAATGTTTGGATAGACCACAATTTGTTTCCCATGTTCTTATTGAAGAATACTTGGATAGTTTCTAGTTCGGCTTATTAAACATAAAGCTGCTGTGAACATTCTTTTGATGGACACATGAACTCTCCTCTCCTATCTCTGTATACTGTGGGTCATTATCACAGGGTCATAGGATAAGAAAATGTATAGGTCTGGTCAATACTGTCAAAAATTTTCAAAGCATTTGAATCAATTGACAACTCCATTTATCCATGTGTAGGAACTCTCTTCACCCACATCCTTGTCAACATTTATTTTCAGTCATATCATATTTTAATTATTTCAGTAAAAATGTCTCAGAAGTATAAAATCCTTATTTTGCAAATATGAAACTGAGGCTCTGAGTAGTAGATTGATATTTGAATACAGTTCATGTTAAACAAAGCTCTTAACTACTAAGCTATAGAGGTTTTGCTCACCTCAAAGCAAGATCAATTTCTGGAGAGTGGAGATGCAATCCCTGGAATTCCAAAGAACACATAACATTTTGTATGAATTGGCCTTTCTTTAATGACACTTTGCCTCTTTATAGCAAGCAATGATTGGGCTCGCGGTATTTAAGTAGTAAATGATAAAAGAAAGGGAGGGGTTTTTTATTAAATGAACACAGATTGTTGAACTACATTTAGAAAGTCTTTAAGGGATCTAATATTACAACATTTCCAACTTTAAATTCCAAGATACCAAAAGTAGATAAAAATTCCTAGTATCATGTTTTAAGATTTGCGTAATCTAGGCAAATAAGTAGTAAATTCAGAAAGCAAGAGTAAAAATTGCTTAGCTAGATATTTGTCATAAATATCTAGCTAATCACTCAAAATATGTAATCCTTTGCATAGACAGGACTGGTGTGCCCTTGTTGCCCTTCAGTGCTCATTAGGTAGCCTTGCAACCCAACAGGAGGGATTTTAGAACAAAATTATTTTTGTAGGTAATTCTTTGGCAATCAATTTACTATTGATAAGCAATACAATGTTGTGAAAGATAAAAGCCATGTTTAAACTTAAGCTATAACCCAGAAAATCATATGTACAAATAATAGGATCTTGATTATCCTCATACTTCTTTTACCATGATATAGACATAAATTTTGGAAGCAACTGTTGTTCCTCCAAGTGTTTGTTCAGTTGGTGGTAACAGATTGATATCCATACCATGACAAATTTTGACAGAAGAACAATAGCCTACCTTCAGCAATAATATGAAAAGTTTCTCAGATTTGAATCATCATTTTTCTCTCTTTTTCTCTTTTAAGTTGTTGATGATGGTGAAATATCCATCATATACCCAATGTAACTCTTTCTATGATATTACAAATTTGGGCCAAGTTAAAAGTCCTTTAGGAAGCAAAAGATTGAATGTAATATGGTACAATAAGTCAGGGAGAATAGACATATTGAAGTAACGAAAAATTAGTTTTTTTAAATACATAGGAAAAAGAGGAAATAGCAAGTTTTTAAAGAGGTTTTTTTTTTTTAAAGAAAGTGGGACTGTAAGCATTAAAGGAGCTTAACTGGTAACAACAGATACTATAAAACTTTGACAGTTGTCTCATGGTAACTAATATAACTGTGGAAATGATTATTTTAGATTAGCTATGCAACATGGGGAAATGCTTATAGGCTACTTAAGTGCATTAACAAAAATAGTTCCTTAACTCCAGTAGAGATGCATTAAGGGTCTGTTAAATGACAAAACATGTTTAAATTAAATGTGATTGTGCTATTTTCTATGTCTCTAACAAAACACATTTGCCACTCTTAAGCCATTATTTTGAAATTTGTTGTCAGAAAAAGTAACTGATGATCAAAATGGAAATATATTAAAAATGGTAATTAAGAAAAATGATAACTTTTATAACTGTTACTTTTTCTGCATTCATTTGCAATAGCAGACATTTTCTTTTATTTTAAAACAAAAATTATGGGAAAATAATAGAATCAGTTAGACTAATTCCAGAGAAAGAAAAAAATTACTTGTAATCAGAACAATATTAAAAAAGTACACACTGTGGGTTGTCCCTTCTTAGAAAAATCACTACACAGTAAGTTCAGGCTATAATTATAGGACTTTTTTTTTTATTATTTTCTTGTCTTCATTCACCAACTCAGCCAATTCTGTTGATTTTTCCTTCTAGCTATATCCAAAATCCAGATATTTTCAGCTCCATCCTAGACCTAACCATTACCACCTACTACTTGAATCATTGCCATAGCATCCTAACTGAGCATGCTGCCTCTGCTCTGGTCACCTGCAGAATATTTCACCACATCTATTGGAATAATCCTTATAAAATGTAATTCGTATTATGTGACTCTCCAGCTTTCAAATCACAATGGCTTTCAATCATGGGTGCCACTTTTTTCTCTGGAAAAGACCAGAAAGTAAATATTTTATACAGTCTCTTGGCTAACCATTATTTTTCCTTGTTGTTGATATTTCATTAGCAAGTATTTTAAAATTAAAAAAAAACACACACACAGGAAACAAAGTCTTTGCTCAGGCTACACAAACCAATCTGTGAGCCACCTTTGGACTGAGAGCTATAGTTTGCTAATCCAAGGCTGGATCACAATCCAATATATGTTACCTCTGTGAGTGTTTTAAATGTTTTCCCAAACTTAGAGGCTGCAAAAAAATTAGAAAACGTGTCAAGTTTTTTGTTCAAGTATAGAAAATATTTTATTCAAATAAAAATGGGAGTCCATCAAATGATTCTTTTCACACGATATTCTAAAGAGCATTTATAGAATTTGAAAATAAAAGTTTACTCATTGTTTGACCTTTTATTTTTAACTTTATCAATTCCTCATACTTTTATAGGGCTACATTGATATTTCTCCTCCTCTTGGCAATCTGTATTCTTAATAACTAAAACTTACTAGAGGCTTTAAAAGCTAATTTATTTGGTGTCACACTCATCTAACTATTTTAACAAACATTCCAAGCTGATTTTTAATATAAAATATAAATATATTTTAGAGGACTAGTTTATATAAAGATTCAACAACACTTTATAATACCTAAGTTGATTTACAAAGTAATTCATAAAAGGCTCAAGTATTTCTAACATCTAATAAATGATGAGCTGCAAAGAGACAAAGTGCATTCTGCCTAGACATTTGTTTTGTCTCAAACATTTTGTAGTCCTATATCTCTCCATATACATATTTATGCAAATTTTTTACTTAGACAACAGCTTCTATTAAATTCCGTGTATGTTTTCACTTTATTGATTTGGTAATTTAGTTAAATACTTCTTTTACCATGATCCAGTGCTGCAAATAAATTTTATTAATATTATCACCATAAATTCAAATTATTTTGCCTAACATAATGAATTACTTAACTGACTTTCTATTCATAGTAATGAATCCATAGTAATGTTAAATAACTTAAGGAACTTATAAAATGTTTACTTTGATTATAGAATTTCATGAAGATAATTTCATGAATGCATTATTGATATTAACTCTATTTGGCAAATCTGATAAAAATGGAATTATGTGACAATTTTGAAATTCTTTTGTAGTAATGGAACCAATTTATATAGCTTAATTTTTTCTGTACATGTACAAGAAACCTTGGAATCAAAAATGATCAAATTTAACTTTCAAAAAGTATTTTATTTAAATAAAATGTCACAAGCGCTATGCAAAAATACATTATACAGCTGAATATGTTAAACCTTTGTTTTAAAGCAAAGTCTTCTTATTATAGCTACTACCTTCTGTAATTGTTGCTACTGCTTCTTTGGTAATTTTATCTTTTTCTTCTGCTTTTCATGTCGCTAGTGATAAGTATGGAAAATGTCAACAATGAGTATGTGCAAGTAACATATTATTCATCAACTTAATAAGAAATGGAAATTTAGTTCTTAATTTTTTATTATAAATGCACTTTTGGGGAGTTAGGCTATTCATTATTCAGAAGGAGTTTATGGTTTAAAAATAAATAAGCACTAAAATACTAGATGATAAACATTTATTACAGATGTACACCTAAAAATAAATGAGAAGTCCTATGAAGTAAGAATCCTCAAGACACTCCCTATATGCCTAAGGCTGGTTACTGAGTCTGCATTTCCTTATTTCACATGCACCAAACCTATAATTCTCTCATTTTCCCACTGACCCCCACCAACCACCAATGGTGTTTTATGGTTTCATGCATCTCATAGGCCACAGAAGAGCCCATGGCCCAACTTGCTGGATGGCCTAGTGGGGGCCTTGGTAACAGCTCTGAACACTTCTTTCTTTCACTGGTGGAAGGTCATAGACACTGTCTATAAAACATTAGTAGGAGTTACCCAGCTTCTAGAAAGGATCAGGGAAAAAGAGATATATCTGATAGTGTATTTAACCATGTGGTAGAGTAAGAATGCTGTTCCCCATCCATTTGTATTTTCACAACTGGAAGTACAAAGTAACGATCTGCCAAAATAACCCTCTCTTCTTTTATGTAACTATTAATAATAACATTTTGTTAAAAAATTTAAAAATCTGAGACAAAAGCTAAACAAAAGGGATGCTAGGAAAATAGGTATAAACCACAACTGTCCAGGGCAAACAATGTGTGTTCATCCCAGGTGTAATGATGGTATACTTCACTAGACACCAATAATAACCAAATTACATTCTGTTGGTGGTATTTATTTGGTATTATATATCGCATTGTATCCATTTAGAAAAAAAAATAGGTTTTGCTATTGTTACCTTTTCTTTGTTTTTTTTTTTTCCCCTGAAAGAGAGCAATGTACACAGTTTTAGTTTTTGAGTTTAATTTTTTTTTGTTACGGTTAATTTATTGGGTGTTTATGGCACTTTATCTAAAAAGCTACATTGTGTACATAGTTCAGGAATATTTATGGGACATTTCTTAGATTTTGATTCATCAATGATACTTCACAATGTATATCAAGATGTATAAATATCAACTATAATTTTATTTCATTACATAATCTTAATCATAGTGATATCACTGTTTCTTAAAACACTTGACAATGTTTCTAAAATGGGACATTAATAATAACAAATAGTATAATGTAAAATATATGGTATTAAGAATTCAGTTTTAATACTAATTCTTTTAGATTTTGACATTAGATAAGTGACAACTTTTTCAAAATCAATTGCTTGCTCTGTGTAATAATAATACTAATATATACCATATCTATATCTAATAATGTATTTGGGTATTAGATGAGAATATGAAAGTGAAACAATAAAAGAAGGAGTCCATATTTTGAGCATACAAGGGTAGTGGTGTACGTATCTATGTGGACGACATGGTTTCTGCTCACCAGGGCTGGATGCAGACCATTGGCTCACTTTACTTTTAAAATCACACAAAGTTAAATGCCATTCAGTCTCTTGCTCACTGTCTCTTCTGCTTTCTCACAAGGTTTTGCTGAATGATCCTAACTTGACTGGTCAGTTCATTTCTACAAACTAAAAGTAAATCATTTCCTACCTCCCAATAAAGTGCCATAGTTTTCTTTTTGTCTTCTCTCCACAGACTTTCTGCTGCTATGTAATAAATAGTACAGTAGTAGTAACAGTAATGGTATCATTTCACACTCACATTTTGCTTACTATTTGCAATCTCATAGTTCTTACTGTTTACTAGGCACTGGTCTAGGTGATTTACATATACCAACTCATTTAATTTTGACAACATGTACTTTACAAATCTGTTTATAGGTGAGGAACTTAATTCAAGATAGACTGAGTACATAATTTGTATTATTAATCACTATGATATGTTGTGTGCATGTATGTATGAGTGTGCGCATCTGTGTGTGTGCATGTATGTGTTTATGTGGGTGTGTTTAGGCAGAAAGAGAAGGTCTGTGTTTTAATAGGTACAGAAAGGTAGGATATAACTGTAATTTCACATTTTGAAGTCACGTTCAAGTTTTTTTGTAGTTATTTTTATTCAGTTGTTACTTGTGTCCTTTTTGTTTTGTTTCCAAAGATCTAAAAATAAAATATGTCATATGGCACTCTAATTTTCCAATATATCTCCTTAAAGCCTACATATGAGCTAAGTATCCTCATGCTAAAATAGAATTTGAACCTCATAATGCCAAAAATATTGTCTTCTCCCAGATTCGGTTATGCATTACTAAATTTTCTTCTAATATGTTTGCTAATACACAGGACACACTCATCATGTTGAAACTCTGTATCTCCCCTCACTAACTTAAGAACTCTGAGGAAGGACAATACTGACAAAAAAAAAGTGAGATCATCGAGATTTAAGTCTAGTCAGGAGTGGGAAATAGGTAGGATAACATTAATAAAACTGTATTACCAAAATTTTATTATAAGACTTATCTAAAGTTTGTAAATTATTGAATCCTACTGAAATATTTATTAAAAATTATTTTAGTTCACAAGAAAAGTGACTTCAAAGGAATATTCATCTTCAAAAAAATCATAAAATAATTTTTAAACTATAATTCATTTGACCTCTTCTTAAATAGTTTAATATAAAATATAATATAAAAATTATCATAATTTCCTGTATGTGTTTATATACAAAATAATCTTTGGATTGGGGTAGAGTCCTCAAATTTTGACCTTCTTCCTTAAAAAGTTCAAAATTTTTAAAAGTGACAATGCTTTCATAAAATTGTTGCCAATAAATTGAAAATAGTACTAAAAACTAATATGAAAAAGATTAGTGATGAAGTTTCTGTAAGCATGAACTTATGTGCCGATGATGTACTATCTGATGTAATTATGGTTCAAGGTGGCAATTTTGTCCTAATGGCAAAACTTAATCCCAAAGTATATTATCAGCATAAAAAGAAAAGAATCATCAATTAGAATATTTTAATATGAGAGTTCATATTAAACACACAATTTAAATGAAACTCATTAAATTACTTTGTTAAACTCATTT
Source organism: Mirza zaza (assembly GCA_008750895.1). Lineage (NCBI taxonomy): Eukaryota > Metazoa > Chordata > Mammalia > Primates > Cheirogaleidae > Mirza > Mirza zaza. The sequence continues at coordinate 44,447 of VSMD01033983.1, forward strand.
GTTTAATAATCATAAGCTAAAGAGTATGATTGACCAATATTGTCAAATATTAATATCTTAAATACTACTAAAATTGAAAATATCACTGTGATAACTCAGGTTATTGGAATAGGAAAAAATGTTTTTTTTTTATATAATATCTTTTACTAATTTTGTTTCTTATCTTGTTTTTGTAAATGCATTTTAGAAACATTGTCTTAGGTTTCTCTATTTCAAACACTGTAGCTACAAAGAAATAATGTAAAACTCTTTTGATGCTATTCTTTCACAATGATTTTAAACTTTTATAATTAAAAAAGGCAAACTAATTTAAATATCCTTGCCCAAACTCAATTAATTATAAGACTATCTATCCAACTTTCTTTCTTTCTTCTTTCTTTCTTCCTTTCTTCCTTTCTCCTTTTCCCTTTCTGCTTGCTTTCTTTCTTTTCTTTCTTTCTTTCTTTCTTTCTTTCTTTCTTTCTTTCTTTCTTTCTTTCATTCTTTCTTTCCTTTCTCTCTCTTTCTTTCTTTCTTTCTCTCTCTCTCTCTCTCTCTCTTTCTTTCTTTCTTTCTTTCTTTCTTTCTTTCTTTTTTCTTTTCCCAGCATGTTTTTTACTTGCCTTATTCCTACTTCAAGTAGTCTTTCCCTCAAACTTCTGTCTCCATAAGTTTTAGATAGACGCCAGCTAAATATCACCTTGCCAGAATCACTCTGCTTTGCCACACTATCAAAAGTTAAGTTCAATTCCTAACTTGAGTTTCCTCCATGGCCCCTGGCATAACATAATCTGTTCAAAACCAATTTCCTTTAAAGTTTATAAATACTTTCTTTTTTTCTCTTTTTTTCTGAGTGAATGTGTTTTTCTCCTACTAGAATATAAGGACCACGACAACCAAGGTATTTTTGTTCTCCTTGGGCTAAAATAAACCTAGAAGGGAATGAGAATCATATGAATATTAACTAAAAAATAATTTAACCATTTTTAAAAAGGTACCTGGAAGAGGTGGAGAGAGACATCAATAGTATAAGGTAGAGTGAGAACAACTACTATTATTTTTCTATTTGTCTATGATGTATTTAGTCTTATTTAACCATAAATATTATCTTTTTTTATTTTAGGGAAATTAAAATTGCGACTGAAATGTGAATTTTAAATATTTTCCACAACAGGGCATTTGATTTACTTTAATATTTTTGCCATGAAGATAATCTTATGAATATGCAAACAAATTTATAATCTATTATTTTATGGTTCCTGTGTTTTTGTCATAATATAAAAGACATCCACATATTTAATTTATGACAGTAATCTTACCCTAGTTATTGTATTCTGTTACTTTCTGTGCATGCAGAATTCAGAACAATGCCTGATTCATAGCAAGCACTTGATAAATCACTGCTGGATAGATGAACAAGTGAATAAATGAGTGAATGGATGCAGTAGCCTCCTAACTATTCTCCCCCTTTTTAATAAATCTGTTTCAAACTTAATTTTTCAAACGCACATACTAATCGATCTTTTATTAGAACCAATCAAATTAAAACCTTCTATCTCCAAGGTAGAGAATCCAGGTGCTCAAGCCTTGCAGGTAGTTTTTTGTGACTTCTCCTCAATCTTTCTACGACCTGTACATCTGGAGTTAAACCACTTATTTACAGATTATCAAATAGGTCACACATTTTCTAGGATTTTGGTATTTGCTCATGCTGACTTTATCTCTTTACTTTGTACTCCTCTCCTGGCATATACCATCTCCTAAATTCCTATCCAACCTCTCAGTGTTTTTTGAGCCACTTTCTTCTCTGAATCTCTTCAGCATTACAGAATGTTCTGGCGATTTATCATATTCTGCTTGAATTATACTTATGTGTGACCAAGAGTTTACTTATCTTCTTGATTGGTAAACTCCCTGAAAACAGGAATTTCTGTTTATTATTCTTTGTATCTTACAAACATCTTAGCTTGGTTTTAGATTTCTGCAGGATTTTGACTGCCAGTATTCACTTCACCTGCAAGCATTTTTTACATCTAAATTCCAAACTAAAAGGTAACTTCTAAAAATAAAAATAAGCAAGTATCAATTTTAAAATAGATTTCATGTATGGTACTCAAGAATAATTATATAATAATATTCTGTAGCAAGAATTTGAGAATATAATTCTACTATTGTAGCAAAGATTTACTTCTGTGATAAAATCAATGTTTTGGTTTTTATGATGAATGGGAAAAATATAGTACAAATGTGAAATAATAAAGTTTTGAAATATAATAATTCATACTTGGACCCACCAACACTTACCTTACATCAAAATCAATTTCATATGGATTAAATATATTGGTGTAATTTTTCTAATATAAAAATAGAAGTGAGCATTAAATATCTGTACTGAAGAAGAAATATTCAGTTTAAAGGAAGATAAATAAAAGGAAAAATAATAGATTTTTAATATCTGTCAAATGCTATAAGATGAAATCATACTACAAACTGAGAAAACAAATTTATCAAAAAAGTAACCAATATGATATCTTGTACATTTAAAAGTTATAAAGTAGATAAAAAGCAATGAATAAGTTGACAAAATGGACAGTTTTCAGAAGAACAAACTCATTAAAACTTTAAACTACACATATATCTAAACAATACTAATTAACCAATTTCATATGAATTTTTACCTATGAAATTAACTATGATTTTGTCTGAGAATAGTTAAATCAGAAAAAGTTGCAGACAATGGATGGGCATGTAAGTTATTACAATTCATTAAGAAAGGTATTCATATGCACAGTCTTCACATCCATTTACATATTCCATACATATACAGACCACACATATAATCTTTTCTAGCCCAGCTACAAAGTTGATATCTATTTTGTCACCTTCCTCTCCCTATGACATAAAACAGTTCACTAAGTTACTTGTGGGGCTTTGCCAATTTAAATATAAAGATTCAGTAGATCATGTGAAGGTTTAAAAAAAATCATTAAAAAAGTAGCCAGGAATCTTAAAATGTTTTTAGTTGTTGTTGTTGTTATTGCCAATTACAAAGTAAAATCAATTTTCTGAAGAATTGAAATATTTCCCCAGTATTAGTCAAATGTAGTTACATGGCTGCTTGTATGTGAAAAAAATGACCTGACATCTGAATGAAAGTAAGCAGCCACTGGTCTCTGCAATATGATTCAGCAGGCTTTTGCGTAAATATGCATAAGACAAATTGTTTTTGTATACCGTTGAGTTTAAAAGGCTTTTAGAACTTAGACAGCTGCGTCCAACACTCCAAAGATAATGCACTTTTTCTACTAAGATCTTTCTCAAGCAGAGACAATCTAAAGGAAGTGTATGTTTTAATAGATACATACATTTAAATCCTGTTCTTGTTTTAACATACATAGGCCCACATGTCTCCTTTTTGCATCTTTAAGGGTCGTTTTTTGTTACATTCTAACAATACCATAAATTTTCTGTAAAACATAAAGAATGGTGTGTTCTGTGTGAGCTCTCTCAGCAGGAAAAAAGTAATGAGGAAATGCATACTCTTGAAGTATGCCAAAAATAATTTCATGGAGTTATTGTAGCATGCTGAGTATTAGAAGGCCTTTTAGATTTCAAACCGGTATTATAATGATTTATAATATTCAAATGTTCTGAAGTGGCCATTCATTGCACATCTTGTTATGCAAAGTAGTCACTAAAATTCCTTGAAAGTCATATATTAATCACTCTGGTCAGAAACAAAGCACTATTCTCTTAGCAGCTGTTTCTAGGATTTTAGGTCCTGTCTTTTACTCAACTAAACCTATTTTAAAAATCAAAGGCTATGCCTTTATTTGCACATTTTTTTTCTTTTATCTTGAAAGGAAAAACTGTAATATTTTGATTACATGAGTACTTAGGTTTAAGAAATGACACTGATGATAATTACAGTGGCTAAAAGTTTCTTTTCATAAGAAAGGTATTCATTTTTGTCAAAGTTCCATATAATATTGGCATTTTTTCTGAAATATAAGTTTATTCTTTTAATTGAAAATTCATATTTTATATTCTTTATGTCACTGAAAAGAAATCAATTTTCTAAGTGCTACTAGGAAAAACAAGCACAATATTTTAGTCTTTTGAAAATCTCTCGATTTATATGAAGGTAAGTGGTCATGAAATCCATTCTACAGCAATCAGGAAAAATTTTATGTTATTCTATTCTTCAAAGGCTTGAACTGTAACATCCAAAATATTTCTCAAATTATATCTTGGATTCAAGAGAGTTGTTCTTATTGCCAAAAGTTTCACGCTATTAATATTTCTTACCCCGCTCTTTACTCAATAGATCTACTGCAAATGTTACAGTTGTGTGGTGCATGTCAGCCATTCCACATCCTGACCACAGCATTCTCTCCCCAATTAGTAATCAAATCCTCACACACAAAAATCTACTCACAAATAAGTACTATTAATTCTTGCGTTGAAGCCAGTGTCAACTTCTGATCTAAAATTGTGTAGTCTTAAATCACGGATCTATAAGACATGTTAGAAATCATCAGGTCCAACATGCCGACTTTATAAATTAATAAATTAGGGTGTAGTTAGGCAAAGAACTTTGTCAAATGCCAAACAGGAGAGTGGGCCAAGCCCCTCCTTCATTCATTCATTTGTCCCTTCCTTCCTTCCTTCCTTCCTTCCTTCCTTCCTTCCTTCCTTCCTTCCTTCCTTCCTTCCTTCCTTCCTTCCTTCCTTCCTTCCTTCCTTCTCTCCCTTCCTTCTCTCTTTCCTTTTCTTTCCCTTCCCTTTTCCCTTTCCTTCTCTCCCTTTTTCCCTTTCCTTCCCTTCCTCTTCCCTTCCCTTCCCTTCCCTTCCCTTCCCTTCCCTTCCCTTCCCTTCCCTTCCCTTCCCTTCCTTTCCCTTCCTTCCTTCCTTCCTTCCTTCCTTCCTTCCTTCCTTCCTTCCTTCCTTCCTTCCTTCCTTTCCCTCCCTCCCTTCCTTCCTTCCTTCCTTCCTTCCTTCCTTCCTTCCTTCCTTCCTTCCTTCCTTCCCCTCCCTCCCTTCCTTCCTTCCTTCCTTCCTTCCTTCCTTCCTTCCTTCCTTCCTTCCT
>VSMD01033987.1:0-27452 GCA_008750895.1 Mirza zaza
CACCACCATCATCATTATCATCACCATAATTATCATTATCACCATCACCATCATCATCATCACCACCACCTTCATCATCATCACCACTATTACCACCATCATCACCATCATCACACCACTGCCACTACCATCAGCATCACCATCATATCACCATCATCATCACTATCATTATCATCATCACCATCATTACCATCATTATCCCCATCATAACTATCATTGTCATCACCATTGTCAAAATCACGAGCATCATTATCACAATCTGATCACCATATATCTACTAAATGCAGACATTCATGCATTAGGTAGGATGACTTTGCCCCCTTAAAACCTGGAGTGAGTTTAAATCCTTATTTAATGCCTGTGAAATTACAGTGCTTTCACTAGAGTTTTAATAAATTCCCTAGCAGCACACATCCCCAGGGCTGCCCTTGGGCCAGCAGGATCCTGCTGCTATGGCCTTAGTGGGCTGCAGTGATGATTTTACCAGTGAGCACATGTGACGCTTGATGGGCGTGGCTTTGGTCCTAACGTGAAATTCATCACCCACTCGAGAGTTTAAATATGTAGAAGACTTTATGGAACTTTCAGCAACATGGTGGGGTTAATACGGTAGCAATGCAAACTCAGTTTTAGATACTTCTATTGACAACGGCCTCTCTCCACTTCTTCAACCTGTTCCCCGTACTTCTGCCCTGTCACCTCCTTTGTCCCTCTCATTCCCTCACCACCTGCCCCAAGTTTCTGTTCATTCTGCTGCGTCTCCTGATGATTTATGTCTTCAAAGTCTTACTTTTCTTCAGGTAGCTTCTCAAAGTGTTTTCCTAAACACACTTCCCTTTCTAAAACAGTCTGGTGCAAGCTACTCCAGTGATAAATGTTTTACTGAACTACAATTGTTTTGAAAGCTGCAGCGAACAGCCTCAGCTGCCTTCTTTTAAAGTACATTTTCCCCGTTAGCCTGAAGTCATTCTATTCCACCTTTGCTCTCGATATGTGGCACCACATCCCTTTCATCGCAGAGAGGCAGCAGGCTCTGAGATGACTCTGGAAACATCTGTCCTTCAAAAGTTTTATTCGATTATCGACACGGCATCGTAACTAATCTCTAATTTTTGTCAGATATTTTTACTTGCACCTAAGGAATAAAAAGCAATGGTATAAAAAAATCTTTCTCAAGGTACAGTTGGGAAAATCAAAAGATTCCGATGTGCGCTGGCTGAGGAGCCAGACTTGGGCACGGAAGCCGCGGCTGGGAAGGCTGCCGGACACTTTCCCGTGGTCCCACGCTGGGGCTCACACGTCAGCATTGTCGCTGGACATGGTTTTGCTTCCGAGGGAGCAGGGGGGATTCAGAAGGCTGGCACGGAGCCCCACCGATCTGTTTGGATGATCGCAACTCCCCTAAGCACCGACTCCTCGTGCCAAGGGAAGTGCCTGGCCCTCTGGCCCGAGAGTCACTTCATCTTCACACAGTGGAACCATCTCGCCCCTCCCCCGCTGGCAGAAGCGCATCCAAGAAAACTAATTACACTTATGGCTATGAAAAAAAAATACTCTGGGGTCAATAGAGGTTTCCAAACCTCATTATTACTCTAATATTTTGACATTGATAAATTGGATTCTAACACTGTCTTCTGGGTTAATGCCCAGGGACTGGAGAAAAGTTATTAATAAGGGCTGGGTGGTAAATTTTTTTAATTAGAGAAGCTGGGTAATTCCCAATTCCGTAACACAGTAGATTGAGTTCTAGTGAAATTTCACTCAGCGTGAGATCCACCGTGGCTTCGCACGTTCAGTGAATGCAGCTTGCAGGTTTAGGCAGGCGTGAGCTCAGGGCTAGCGAGTCAGCGTGTCACAGGAAGGCGGAAGGCGGACAAAGGAGCGGCTCAAGGCACTGCATGGAGGCAGGTGTTTCTTTTCTCTGTGCTCCATCTGCGACACGCTGGCTTCAGCTCACCTGGTCCAGGGAGCAGTGTGCGATGGAGCTTCGGGACGCCTGGGTTGAAGAAGGTGGGCTGGAGCCCATGGGCCCAGGAGAAGAGGGCGGAGCTCAGGTCGAGCTGCGACCAGCTGCACTGGAGCGGTGATGGGTGATGTGAGGGCGGATCCAGGCCTGGGCAGTCAAGGGAAGGTCAGGAGATGCTGCTGGCCAGTGGGAGGTCACTGCAGGTGTGCTGAGCAGGCAGTGGATGTCCCTGTCCCTACTTCAGAGTGTCTTTGCAGGGTGGAGGGGGATTATGGCTTTGAGACAACTGTACCTTTGAGAATACGGAGTCCCTTGATGGGGACAGGGGCTTTTAAGGAGGCTGGTGGCTCACGTGAGCAGGTGCATGTTCAGGGGGACTGGTAGCCTGTGCTAGATGGGCGGAAGGGAGGGGGCTGTAAGGGGCTGGGGCCAGAAGACCCCACCCTCGCTCCTGGCTCTGGACCCCGCCTTTGCATGGCTCCTTCCTCCCACCCAGGTTGTGCACCAGCCGTGGCTGGCTGCCCAGCACCGAGGGGAGAACACACGCTCACCTCTCCCTGAGGCATTATTTGCAGAACAGCACGTATAACTAACTGCTCGCTTCATGTGCGTTTGCAGTGGATAAAATATCTGGAAGCTGATTGAATACTTGAACATGCAGCGATACTTCTAATTAAATCCAGATGCCTGTAATCATATGAGCAAAGTGGTGTCTAGCTACTTTGGGGACACATCCATGCTCGCAGGAATCAGAAGACTTGCAGGAAGTAAGGGTTTCTTGAGGTGGGAAGCGCAGGGCGTCTGGCTGAGGCTCACGGGGGCTCCGGGCAGAGGAGGTTGAGCGGTGACGCTGTTCCTTCTCCGTGGCTTCTCCCGCTGGCCCCTCCGCCACCATGGGCACCCCTGGAGGATCCAGGGAGTGGGAGAGCATCTGCAGGCCTTGCTCACAACGTGAGACCCTTGGACAATTGCCAAGGCCCTGAGGGTCCCGTGCCCCTGCGTGGGTCTAGCTCAGGCAAGCTGGGTTTGGGCTGGTCCCTCTCTACCCCCCCCCCCACAGCATCCCTTTCTTCCCAAAGAGCGCCACGACCCCAGCGTGTTCCCTATCGGAATCTCCTCGCCCCCTCTGCTTCAAGAAACCTTAGTGTTCCTGCAGACATTCAGTAAAACAACCGTGTCGTCAGAATTGCCAGTTTGAGTCCATTATCAAGGTCCCGCTGAAAAAAAGATGTTTTCATTGCTGTTAAAATAATTCGCTCGTTCTCAGGGAATAGTTGTGCTGCCACTGCTCCCCTGATACTTTCTTGTCCAATGTCTTGTGTCCTCCTCAGCACCCTGTGAAGCAGAAGGATTTCTTTCCTGCTTTGCAGATGGCAGGCTGCGGCAGGATTTGAACCCGGGTCTGCGGAGGCTGGTACAGGGCAGTTTCCCTTCCACACAAAGCATTTCATTCACCCACAGAGCGTTTTAAAAATGACATTTCCTTGTGATTAAAGTTATGAACGCTCATTGTTAAAGACTTGAGAAACATGCAAGGGTATAAAAAAGAATATAAAACCCAACAATTTTCCCAAAGGAAAAAAAATCATTAGTGCATCTTGATATATTTTCTTTCCTTCTAAACTTTTTATTATGCCTTTCTAATGTATACCTGAGATCACTGCATACAAAATTTATTTTTTATCCATTTTCCCAGTTAACAACTCATTATAAGCACGTTGTGTTCTTCAGTGCTATTTGGCAGGACGATAGCTGCATGACGTCTCATCTGGAGGACAAAGTGTGCTGTGTCAAACTCAGGTCATACGCGAAAGCTTTCTCCAATTTCTCTCTTTTAGAAGAAACCCCATTGTGACCATCTTTGTACTCAAGTATTTGTCTGTGTTTTTGACTTTATTCTTGGGATAGAATCCCAGAAAGGTTCTTTTCAAAATGTTTCCAAAATGCAGCTCTGCCCTCGGTTATCATGTCACCCTCAGTTACCTGCCAGTGCTCCTGAGGGGCACTGATTTTTCAAAACAAAACATCAGGAGACCTTATGCTTCAAGTTACAGAAAGGGATGCTACTTAGGAGAAGGCTTGGTTGATGGAAAACGTTCGTTTGTCTTTAAAATATCCCCCCCCCCAATTAAATCTGGGGACCCTGGAGCCTCATTTCTTTACCCTTTTGGAAACTTACAGTGCTGGAGTGGCACAGATGTCCCCAAATACAGGGAGCAAACACACAGAGCCTTGTAGGGGCGGGCCTCCGTCCACTGGCAGGTACGTGCACACCTGTCTGCAGGTAAGGAAAGCTTAGAGGATCACACACACTCTGCCACTCCCCGCCGTTAGGTTTTCCCAATAAACCCTATTTTCTATGGCACCAAGAACTGCCAGTGGGGTGAGATGGAGCCCACTTTGCACGTCAGGGTGATAACTCTGGGGCCTTTCTTAGATTATAACGTACTGGGTGGCCACATAGCGCCGGGTGAGCATTCCTGTGATCAATACATTCTTTGTTACCTAGTCCTGGGGTCAGCTTTGACTTTGTAACTTCCTGGGGCTGGTAGAACAGGCGGCCCATGGAACACCATGAAACACAATGAAACTGGGTTTCACCAGGGTCATCCTAACGCCTGGTCTCATGAGAAGAGGACTAGCCAAACAAACATGTTGCATACTGAAAATTGGTTATTATTAACATGACCGAATGCTTCTCATTCAAGCACTGCATCAGGGACTTCCCAAACACTGTTGAATCTGAATTTCTTTTTTCCCCTCCCTAGCTCCCTCCCTCCCTCCCTCCCTCCCTTCCTTCCTTCCTTCCTTCCTTTTAGATAGTCTCACGCTGTTGCCCTGAGTAGAGTGCTGTGGTGTCAGCCTAGCTCACAGCAGCCTCAGACTCCTGGGCTCAAGCGATCCTCTTGCATGATTCTCAAGAGTAGCTGGGACTACAGGCGCACACCACCATGCCTGGCTAATTTTTCTATTTTTAGTGGAGACAGGGTCTCACTCTTGCTCAGGCTGGTCTGGAACTCCTGAGCTCAAGGGATCCTCCCACTTTGGCCTCCCAGAGTGCCAGCATTACAAGCCTGAGCCACCTTGCCCACTACCTTTGAATTTTAGTAACAATGATAATAAAAGTAGTAATAATAATAATGTTATAACTATAAAGATTGGAAAATAGGAAAACAACTCTTTATTCACAGTTGATATGATCGTGTACATAGATAAATATTGCCATTAATAATGAGTATAGCCAGGTTGTTAAATTAATACATATTTTTATGTGTAAGCAACACACAATTTGAAAATAAAATTTGAAAAAGACACTTAAAACAATATGAAAACATCAAATTTGTAAAGATAAATAACACAGAATATATATGCTACTTCATGAAGAACACAATGAGAAAAATTTAACACTCAATACATAGAAGGGCCTATTATATTTAGGTATGCAAAGAATCAATATTGTAAAGATGTCAACTCTTCAAAATCTATCTATAGAATTAATGCAATCCCTATCAAAGACCAACAGAATGTGTGTGTGTTTGTTTAACTTGACAAGCTGGTTCTAAACTTTATGTGGAAATGCTACATCAAGACACACTTCCAAAGAGCATGATGTGAGCATCTTCTCTTCTGAATAGATAACCTTACATAAGCTCTAAGGGGGTCTTTCTGATGTGCCACCAATTTGTTGACCCAGATGATGGTTATATTAGAATTTAATGTGTGATATTTTATTAAATTGTGTGTTTTTGTTTTGTGCATTCTTTAGGTATGGTATGACATAAAAAGGATTTTTAAAAGAATGATATAAGATTTTAAGAGTGGCCATGTTCCTCTTTAAAACCTAAATGTTCCTGGCTTTAAAAAAATCGGTCTCTTTTGTCACTTAAGCAAATGATCACTTGAAGAAACCAAAAGCCCTGATATCAGCAATTCTCCAGTTCTATTGAGCAAGGCGTGCAGCCCATTAAGCAAACTGCATTCTGGGACTGGACTTTTAGGACGCTGCTGGCAAAGGGAACAATGGAATGACGGCTTCTCCCCACTCCCTTCTTCCTCTCTTTTCACTTATCTTCTCTTTCCCCCCCCTCCTTCCCCATCTCCCCCCTTGCTATGGTCTGAATGTTTATATCCTTTCCGTCTCCCACCTCAGTTCATGTATCGAAATCCTAACCCCCACGATGATGGTGTTAAGAGGTGGGGCTTTGGAGGTGGCTAGGTCATGAGAGTGGAGCTCTCAGGAATGAGGTTAGTTCCTTACAATAGGGGCCCCAGAGAGTTCCCTCAGCCCTCCCACCAGATGAGGCCATGGTAAGAAGAAGACAGTGAGGAAACGGGTCCTCCTCCAACATAGAATCTGCCAGCACCTCGATCTTGAATTTCCAGCCTCCAGAACTGTGAGCAATAAGGTTCTGTAGCTTATAAGTCATGCAGTCTGTGATATGTTGTTGCACCAGCCTGAATGGACTGGGACCTCCCCTCCCGTCCCCTCCTCCGGATCTCACCTTGGACTCCAGTAAGTAGGGCCACTTGTGGCTCTGGTAGGGGGTGTTGAAGCTTCCGAGAGACCCCTGGCCAAGGGTGTCCCCTCCCCTGTCTATCAATCTGAATGTCACCACTGGGCTTGCATGACGACGAAATGCAATGTGTAGCCAAGGAGCTCTAACACAGCAACTGGTAAGCAGCCAGCTTAGCAGCACACAAGCCACAAATGCCAGGACACTCCCATGTGGTGTGAGCCAGCACCTTGCTAGCATTACAGCCTCACCTGGGGTTCCTCTGCGGAACCACATTCCTGCCTACCAGGGAAGCATAATGCCTGCTTCCTTTTGCCTCGGTGGGGATTGTGAAGATTAGTTTTAATTAAACTTATTTACTTTGAGTTCCTCTGAGGAGTGGTTTTAACTAATACAAAAGAGCAAGAACGGTGCTTCTAATTGGAACAATATTAGTGAGCAGTGATGAAAGAAATCCAAGATTATGTGAATAATCATTCAGTTAAAAGGGGTTTTTTATAAATACTGTGTGGTATTGCATTGAAATTAGAACTTTCTTTTAATTTTCTTGACTTTTAAATCTTTGAATTGCATTTAAACATATTATTTTATTGGTGGTGACATGCTTTAACATAATAATTTTCTCTTCTAAAATAGCCCATTATGTGTTCTGAGTTTTAAACAGGAAAAGTATTCTTCAGATAATAAGGCCTTTATATATTTTGAGACTGTGCCCTTGTAATAAAATGTAAAGTACTTAATCTCCTAAGCTGCACAATCTTTCTGTAATATCCATGGGGAATTCATAGAGATTAAATTAGCTACAAGGGGACTTTGAAAGTGCTCTCCAAATGCAGTAAAAATATATTGAGAAATCAAAAAAGATATTGAGAATTACAAGAAAAAATAATGCCACCTAGTCTACTAAAATTCAAGTGCAGTTTATTTATATTAAGTTTTCCATTTATTTGGAACTTCCTGAGCTGAAGTACTGTACGTGATGTTTCATTGCTAGAATCAAAAGGTGGCTGTTCACCTTCAAGCTCACTTGGCAGGAATGCACGGGGCTTGCCAGCCTGCAGCCTCCTAAATAATTTGAATTTCTCTCATCTGCTTTTCTGACAGAGGCCAGCCTGGGGTCACCTCTGTTGGGATGCTGGTCCACAAATTTCAGCCACACACATCCCGTATATTGAGTTAGGTACCAACAGTCTTTCTTGGTTTTCTGAATGTAATAGGATTGTGGGGATTATGAGCTGAATATTCTTCTGAGCTCAGCTACTGGTATCCACCTGGGGTTACCAAGAGGTCTGGTCCATTAGAAAATAAGCTGTATTTTCATCATAGTTTGATTTAGAAGAATAGTTTTGTTATGTGTGGTGTTTTGTCCCACTGGAATACGAGAAAGAATTTCTTATATTTGTGTTTTACATTTCTTCATTATGATCACCTGCTAAAATAATAACTTCCAAATTTAGGTGGTAGAAAAGCCACCCAAAGTGGATAGATTTCTAAGAAAAAGGGAGACTGGGAAGATCCGGTAAGTCTGAATCCACTCTTCCTTTCTCCAGGAAGTTCAGCACCACGGTCAGTTCTTAGAGGGCAGTTGCACTCTCTCAGCTCCTCCTGCCCCGCCAAAAAGCAGCATTTGAAAATTATTTGGGTATGGTGCTCACACTTGTGAGCCCAGGTGCTTCTGTTTAGGGTACACCTAGGTGGGGCTGTTCCTGGACCAAGTGAAAGGCCCCTGTGATGAGCCCTGCTCTGAGGGTGACGTGTATAGAAGAAACACAGACAAATGCAGGCCTGTGTAGGGACACATGGGTACTTCCTCTCAGGACCTGACCCTCGGCACCTACAGCGTGTGGCCCTTAAGTCTAAACCTCCCACCTTATAGCTGACACTATTCATTCCTCAAGGCAACTTTCACCCAATCTCTGTCTTTGAAAACCAGGAAAGGCTGTGAGTCTCACCCCTGCGGTTGTCAGAGACAGGACTTTGCCGTGTGAGGAGCTGGGAGCGGCAGAGGTGCATGGCTGGCTCTGAGGCATGATGACAATCCTTCACGTTGGCAGCTGGCAGGAGTTCAACAACAGAATCGTGAACAGCTTTATTTCTTAAAAAAATGTTTAATAAGATTGAATTATAGTTTTAAAAATTTACATAATTGCAGCTTTATTTGTATAACTTTGATTTAAAATTTTTAGCTTATTAATTATAAATAGTATTTGACCTTCAATTTTTAGTAAGTAGTTTAAATATCCTAGATTAAAAATAATTTTGGGGGAGAAAATACACAAATTATTAATATTATTTTAATTTTTATATTAATGTACTTATATATTTTATTTATATTGATGGAAATATATCAAATTCTATATCTTTCAAACAGCAACTTATATTTTAATTTGAAATATTATACATTATATAAAGATTATATTATGTAAAGAATTACCTTAGTCATGAAGAATAAATGTAAGTCAATCTTTTGTAGAAAAAAAATATCTAGAAGCAGAGCTCATAAATGAAAGCTGAAAAGGAAATAGGAAAATCTTTAAAGAGGAATTTCTGCTTAAATTAAAACAAAATCTAGAAACCAAGAAATTGACCAAACTTTTGCTCAGTGTGACTCACATGAAATGTATAAACAGGCTATTATTTAATTATTCAGATTTAATTATTGAAAAAATAATAAAAATGAGCAAGAAAATTATTCTTACCAGATATAATACTTGAACAGGTTGGATAAAATCTCTTCATATTTGCTATTAAAGGGAAGATTGAATTTTTTATCAAACTATGAAAATGGACAAGACTAATTCTTATCAAATCCACAACTAGAAGCAACAAACATAGCTTCACCCTTCTGTTAGACTATGAGGGAAATGATAGTCACGAAATTGGTAAATTGAGCAAGAGAGATAAAACCTCATCACATCATTTTGATAGTGTGTGAATGCTTCTAGCAAACACAGTCTGATTTAAATTGATGATTCTGATTTTCCTTTGGATAGGCTTGACAGAAAATTTAGTATTTTACATCAGAATTCTTTCACGTTGAGAAAGTGTAGAAACCGACTTTTATATTTTAAGTTCAAAGTATTTTGTAACTGTTTTTTTTCATATTTTATAGCTTTCATTTGGCTAAGATGGTATTGATAGCTAGAAACTCCCACATTCTTAATTATAAAAACACAAAATATCACTTGGACATAAAAATCACATGTATAGTTACTACCCTGGGAAAAAGTCTAAATAAATAGCAGTCAGTCATCAGTGTTCAAGACAGACATCTGAACACTGAATTACATTAATGTGATATTATTAAAAGGTAATATTTTATGACCAATATTTAGCAAACATGATGATGAAGAAGATGATGATGTGTGTGCTTGTAGTACCACTAGTACAATATAGGAAACAATGAACATTTTCTAGTTTAGTAGAAATTTATTTCAAAAATTAGGTGACAGAATGGGTGAACCTGAAATATAGACAAAAAAGGAAGCATATGACATTATCAAGGATGGAAAATTTAAATGAGATCCATCTCTTAACAAATAATAAAGTGAAGAAATCACACATAAATGTTCAAAAAGTAAATATTACTCATTTCAACAAGAGTGTACCAAAGACAAGTTATGTTGAACAGCTAACGTTTATTGTGTACATTGCTAACTACCAGGGAAAAAGAAAACAGGGATATCAAAATTAGTAGCTATGCCATTGGTTTTATGTCTATTGTAAAATGTATAGGTTTTGACTTAGGTAGAAGATGTGATGAACAACTTTCACTTTTAGGCATTGATCTTAAGTATTCTCCACTCCCCCCCATAGGAAAAATAGACAATGGTACTGTGTGAGGTGATGGATATGTTAATTAGCTTGATTGTGATAATTATTTCACAACATTTACATTAGTATGTTATGTGTGTCACAATTAACAAACCAGTAATGATATGTTATTATTAACTAAAATCCTTACTGTATCAGATTTTCTTAAATTTGCCTGATGTTCTTTCTCTGTTCTAGATTACATCACAACACTGCATGGCCTTTAGTAATCATATCTTCCCAGGCTCCTCTTGGTGGCGCTGTTTTTGCAGACTTTCCTTGGTTTTGATGACCTTGAGAGTTGTGATGTATGCTGGTCAGGTATTTTGTAAAATGTCCTTCAGTTGGGATTTGTCCGATATTTTCTCATGATTAGACTGGGATTATAGATTTTGGGCAGAAGATCACAAATGCGAAGAGCCATTCTCATCACCTTATTTTGCAGATATACACCATCAATGATGTCAACCTTGAACATGTGGCTGCAGTCATATTTGCCACATTTCTTTCATACCGTACTCTTTGGAAGGGGTTGCTAGGTAGAGCCAATACTTAAAAGCGGAGAGATGTGCTCCAGCTCTTTCAAGGCAGCATATAGATTATTTGGGATTCTTCTGTATGAGAGACTTGTTTATTCTTCCCCATTAATTAATTAATTTAATCATTTGTTTATATCAGTGTTAACTCATGGATTTTTTTTTTAACTCATTTTGGGTTATAATCCAATAACACTTTATTCACTTTATTTCTTAGGTTGTTTCAGCCTTTGACCATTGAAACTCTTTTAGTTGGCATGCTCTTCATAGTTTAAAATTCTATTTGTTGTTAAAATAATTTTATTTTCTGTTATTCCCATTTGTCACTTCCTTACTTCCTGGCACTACAAGATGCTCAAGGCTCATCTTGTATGTTTCTTGACCCAGACCCAGAATCAGGCATTTCCCCCAGAATCCCAAACTCCTTTCATTGTGGAAACTATTAGAAACCAGGATCTGGAACCCAATGTACTGGCTGCCACTGAGGTGCTGTTGCTTCTAGTTGCTGTCATCTGAAAGAGCAAGGATGTATATGTGTGTATACCAGCCGCGTGTGTTCCAGCTCCTACGCTTGCCTCTACCTTCCATTCCAACAGTGAGAAATCTGGCCCCTACTACCCACCATCCATTTACTCACTTGTTCAATTCCAGTACACATGGACCGTGGTTTCAGAATTATCAACCTGTACCCCTATGGAAAGCACTTTATCAGCTAGAGCACAGTGCTTATGTGCCATTTCCATTACCTTTAGCCCTATAGGTGCCACACATTTTCAAAGTTGCTTAGGTTAGTACTCTTTCTGCTTGCCTCTGAAGTGAGATTGTGTCATACACTTGTAACATAGTCACGCTCTTTTTTACAATCTACATTCCATCCTGGGATCCTCTGAGCTCTTAAGTGATTTTAAAAAAAACAAAAACCTTTTTGTATACATTAAGATTCCTTCTTTATGCTGTAAAATTCTATGGGTTTTGCATTGTGTATGTAGCCACCATTAGAATATCATACAAAATAGCTTTGGCATCCCCCCCAAAAAACCATGTGCTTCATCTATACACCACACTCTCTCCAGTTTGAACCCCTGGCAACCACAGATTCTTTGATTGTCTTTATGTAATTTTTGTAGTGATAACTTCTTACTGTTTTAATTTGCATGTCCCTAATGAAAAGTGTTGAACATTTTTCATGGTTGTTTGTCATCTGTAAATTTTCTTTGGTGAAAGTATCTCCATCTTTTGCCCATTTTAAAATTTGGGTTGCTTGTTTTCTTATTGTTGAGTTTTAAATTTCTTTGTACATTTTGAATATTTTTTTTAACACATTGAATTTTTTAAATAGTTTCTTCCATTATGTGACTTGTATTTTTTATTCTCATAAGTTTCTTTCACACCACAGAAATTATTAATTTTAATAAATTCTAAGTTATCCATTCAATTTACTTTCATTGATCATTCTTTCCTTGTATCTAAAACCTCCCCACCAAAGCCAGGTCTTAAAGTTTTTGTGAAATGTGTAAGGTCTGTGTCTAAGTATTTTTTTTTTTTTTGATATTTTGATATTCAATTATTCTAATACCATTTGTTGAAAAAATTATCCTTTCTATATTAAATTGCCTTTGTTCTTTTGTCAGAAATTAGTTGACTATATTTATATGGCTATATTTATGGGCTCTTGATTCTGTTCCATTGAACTATTTGTTTACTCTTTTGCCAATACCATGCTGCCTTGATTACTGTGGCTTCATAGTAAGTCTTGAAATAAAGTAGTTTGAGTGCTCTAACTTTGTCAATGCTGTTATTGTTGTTGTTCTTCTTCTGTATTATGCTATCTATTCTAGGTTTTTTTTTCTTTTTTCTTTTGTTACAAATTCTAAAGTTAGTTTATTGATTCCTACCAGGGAACTGAATGGGCTTTTGATTTAGATTGGTTTGAATCTGTGTATCAAGTTGGGAAGAAGTAACATCTTAAGAATATTGAATCTTCCTATCCATGAACATGGAATATCTCTCCATTTATTTAGCTCTTCTTCATTTCAACATTGTTTTATAGTTTTCTGCATCCATATACTACATATATTTTCGTTATATTTATACCTAGTCATTATACTTTTTAGTGATAGTGTAAATGATATTTGTATTAATCAGGATTCTTCAGAGAAACAGAAAAATAGAACCTAGGGAATGTGTGTGTGTGTGTGTGTGTTCTATTAAAACTTTCAACTCATTGGATGAGGTCCACCCACATTATGGAGGGTAATTATCTTTACTCAAATTCTACCAATTTAAGTGTTAATCCAAAAAATACTTTCATATAAACATCTATAACATTTGACCAAATACCTAGTTACTGTAGCTCAATCAAGCTGACATAAAATTAACCATCACAATATTTTTCTTTATTACAAATACTAATTGTTTATTTCTGGTATATGGAAAGAAATTTACTTTTGTATCTTATGCATGTATTCTAAGACTTTGTTCTACATGCTTATAAATTCCAAGAATGTTTTTATTGGGCTTTTCTACCTAGACAATTATATCTGTAAATAAAAACAGTTTATTTCTTTTCCAATCCATATACGTTTCTTTCCTTTTCTTTCTTTATTGTACCAGCTAAAACGTCCAGTACAATATTGAATAAGAATGGTGAGAGAGGATATTATTGCCTTGCTCCTGATTTTGAAGAAAAGAGTCCAATTTCTCATCTTTAAATATTATGTTAGCTTTAGGTTTTTAATCAATTTTCTTTATCAAGTTTAGGATATCCTCTCTGCCCAGGGTTTGCTGAGAGTTTTATTGTGAGTTGTTGTTGGATTTTGTCAAATATCTTTGTTAATTGACATGATCAAATAATTCTTTCACCTGCTGTTATGAAGGATTTGATTGATTTATTGCTTTATTTTTTAAATGTTGAAACAACCTTGCATACCTGGAATAAATCCTTCCTGGTTGTAGTGTATAAATTTTTTGTACATTGATAGATTTGATTTGCTAGTGTTTTATTGCAGTTTTTTGTCTATATTAATGAGAGATATTGGTCTATAGTTTTTCTTTCTTTTCATGTCTTTATCTGGATTAGGTATTAAGACAATCTGGCCTTGTAGAATGAGTTAGGAAATATTCCTTCCACTTTTATTTTTGGAAGACATTATAGAGGATTAGTATTATTTCTTCCTTAAATGTTTGTTAGAATTTGTCAGTGAAACCATCTGGTACTATGTTTTATTTTTTGTATGGTTATTAGTTATTGATTCAATTTCTTTAATAGATATAGGGCTATTCAGGTTGTGTTTTATCCTTGTGTTGGTTTTGGTAGTTTGTGTCCCTCAAAAAATTAATTCATTTCACCTTAGTTATCAAATTTTGGGATGTAGAATTATTCATAGTATTTCTTTATTATCATTTTTATGCCAAAAGGATCAGTAATGACAACCATTATTTCATTTCTTATATTGATGGTTTATGTTCACATTCTCTCTCTCTGGCTATAGATTTATCAATTTTATTTATCTTTTAAAAAAATTAGCTTTATGGTTCTTTGATTTTGGTTCTTTGAACCTTTTTCTAAATCCTACAGATTTGGCTAACTTATATTTTCATTTTAATTTAGTTCACAGTATTTTTTTAAATTTCCCTAAGACTTCTTTTTGACCTATGAGTTATTTAGGAGTGTGTTATTTAATTTGCAAATATTTGGGGGATTTTACAGCTATATTACTGGTATTGATTCCTAATTTAATTCCATTGTAGTCTGAGGTCATAATTTATATGATTTCTGTTCTTTCAAGGTCCTCAACATAGCAGTGAGTGGATTCTATGTGAGTTTGAGAAGAATGTGTGTTTTGCTATTACTGGCTGAAGTATTCTAAAAAATGTCAATTAGATCAAGTTGATTGATAGTGCTATTTGGGTATATCTTTACAAATTTTCTGCCTGCTTGATCTAGCAGTTGCTGGGAGAGGGGTGAAGTTTCCAACTACGATAGTGGAGCTGTCTTCTTTCATTTCTCAGATTTTTTCTCATGTTTCCTGACATCATTATTTTTAGTGTCCCTTTTTATCACTGATCTTCCTTGTTGCAAAGTCTGCTCTGTTTGAAATTACGGGTACTTCAGCATTTTTTCATTAGTGTTAATGTGGTACAACTTTCTCCATCCTTTCAATTTTAACTTTTCTGGGTCTTTATATTGTGTGTGGTTTTATTTATTTATTTATTTTTGGTAAACAAAATACAGGGGGTATTGCTAAAAAATTTTTCATCTGGTAACCTCTGTGTTTTATAGTTTCTTAGGCCATACATTTTAAAGTGATTACTGATATAGTTGGATTAATATTTACTCAGTTATTGACAGTCCTCTATTTGCTCTATTCATTCTTACTACTTTTATTTCCTTCTTTTTCTGCCTTCTGTGGTTTTAATCGAGCATTTTATATAATTTCATTTTATCTCCTTGCTGAGCATGCCAGTTTTACTTGTTTTAAAAATTGTTTAGCGTTTACCTTAGAGTTTACAGTATTCATTGTTAAGCAATTTAAATCGACCTTCCAGCACCACCACACCCCATTAGTGTAGTGCAGGCGCCTGTGACAATGTATTCCCAGTTTCTCCCTCTCACCGTCTGTGACATTGCCGTCATTTATTAACTAAACCTCATGCTATAATCACCCAGTGCATTATTATTATCATTGCTTCAAGAAAAAGACCAATATAAATATTTTACTTCCTTTTATTCATTCTCTGATGCTCTTTCTTTTTTTTTTTTTTTTAACACATTGATTGCCACACTAAAAAAAACAATTTTTTCCCTGGGGCCACCATGGTTTATTAAAACAAAATGATCCTTTCTAATTTGTTATTTTTAATTGTTTTCTGTGTGTGAGTTATATGCAACACAGTCCACGTTTTTAGAATTAAATTGTCAATATTAATAAGAACATCAACGAGATTTTCACGAACCAACTGTAGGGTTTTGCTTCACGCGGCCCCAGGCTCAAAACTAGCCTGAGTTAAATACGATCCACATGGCAGTCAGTGTGTTAAACAGAGATCAGAGTTTCAGACCTATATTATTTTTCTTCTTTCTGGAGAGAAAACTTCTTTGAACGTTCTTGCAGAGCCGATCTGCTGGCAATGCACTTTTTGTCTGAGAAAGTCCTTATTTGTCCTTCATTTTTAAAGGATAATTTCACTGGATATAAAATTCCAGGCTGGTTGTTTTATTTTCTTCTAATGCTTGATTTATTTCACTCTTCCCTCTTCTTATTTCCATGATTTATGATGAGAAACACTGTAATTCTTACGCTTGATTTTCTATAGATAAAATTTTCCCCCTGATTTCTTTTAAGATTTTCTCTTTTTCTTTGATTTTCCACAGTTTGAATGTGACATGCCTATGGATGTGTGTGTGGGCGTGTGTGTGCGTGTGCATGTGCGTGTTTATGTGTGTGTGTGCGTGTGCATGTTGGTGTTAATCCTGCTTGTTGTTCTCTGAGCTTCCTGGATGTATGCCTGGGTGTTGTCATTAATTTTGGAAATGTCTGGGCCATTATTAGTTCACATATTTCTTCTGTTCAATCTCTCTTTCTTCTTCTTTTGATATTCCAATTACACATATTTTACAACTTTTGAAATTGTCCCCCAATTTTTTATGTTCTTTTCTGGTTCTTGTTTCAATTTACTTGTTTTTTATTGTTCACTCTTCTTCTCTTTCAGTTGGGGAAGCTTCTGCGGACAATCTTCAGGCTCACAGATCCCTTCCTTGTCTGTGTTCAGTCCACTTAGGAGCTGTGACAAGCATCCTTCACCTCTGCTTACCGCTTTCATTTCCAGCGTTTCCTTTTAGCTCTTTCTTAGAATTTTCACCCCTCTGAGTATATTATTCCATCTGCTCTTGCAAGTTGTCTACTTTTCCCACTAGAGCCCTGAACATACTAATCATAGCTATTTTAAATTCAGTATCTGCTGATTTTCACATCTGTGTCATATCTTAGTCTTGTTTTGATGTTCACTTTGCCTCCTTAGACTATTTTTTTCTTGCCTCGTTGCATGCCTGGAATTTTTTTTTTTTAAGTTTGGATAATAAGAACGGGGCTACATAGGCTTTTAGTGTGAGGATTTATGTTAGTATAGCTAGGAATTGGGCTGCTTTTTAATGTTTACTGTAGCTCTAGGTGCTGGAGCTTTCATATTCCTCTAGTGTCCTTGTTTTTTATCTTCCCTGTTGTCTTTGAGCTTCTTTTGGAGCGTTGCTTAGGTCCTAGCTGTGATCCACTGCTGTACTGGAGTCCTGTGGGCTAGGAAGGGGGTGCTTCCCAATGCTCCCATTGCACCCAGTGGCTTGGTGGGCTGAGACCTTCCCGGTCTCTCTCTGCACCGTAGGTTTGCCTCTTGCCCTCCCTCCCTTCCTGCGGCACTGAGCCAATCTGTTTCTTTGAAGCCAGGCCCCGGCTGACTATTTTTCCTCTTAGGTGGGCAAAGGCTGGAGTGGTGTTAACGCCCTTAATCCACCTGGGAAAAGGCTGTGGCTGTGTGTTTTTCCCTAGAGGGTGGACCTTGCTGTGGAGAAGGTCTGGGCGTCTATTTTGGTTCTGTTTCCTCCCTTTCTCCTGCCATAGCCACGAGTCATGTGTCTCAGATCTTCACCACGGAAGCCCGGTGTGGGCACCCCCTCCCTGCTGTGGTTTCCAGACGTTATTTCCTAGTCTCTTGCCGGTCCGCGCTAAGCCTCCAGCAATCCAAACCACTGCTACGTGTTTCTGCCAGTCCATGGCTTCCGTGGCTCCTGCTCCAGTGAGCAGCCCTCAGTTGCTACGTCTTCTGGGTATGCCTGTTTTTCTAGATTTTGGGGTGGTTGGCTGCCCTTCAGCCTCATTTTTCTGATAAACCCAAAAAACTTTTTTTGATTTTCAGTTTGATGAGCTTCTAAGGATGGATGGACACGTCAGCTTCTAAATTCTTTACTTGTCGGAACTGAAACAGGAAGGCTTATAGTTTGCTTTTGAGATTTCCTTTTCCTTTTTGGTTTTCAGTAGTTTGATTTTTTTTTTTTTGCTTTTCTTTTATATTTATTTAAGCATATTATGGGGTACAAACGTTAAGGTTATGTACATTGCCCTTGCCCCCCGCCTCAAGTCAGAGGTTCAAGCGTGTCCATCCCCCAGACGGTGCGCACTGCACCCATTAGCTGTGGATATACCCATCCCCCCCCACACCTGATAAATGTTTTTTTTTTTTTTTTACCTTTTTGGTTACATTTTATATCTTTGCCTCTCCCTAGCAAGGGTTAGAGGTGTGCCCTTCCCCTCCACAATGCTCACCACATCCCTCAGATGTGGGACTACCCCCTCCAACCCATGAATCCCTGGTGAACACCACCACCCTTTGAGCACCACAGTGTTAATCAGTCAGTACCAATTTGATAGCGAGTACATGTGGAGCCCATTTTTTTGTCATGCTCGTCCTTCCCTCCCTCCCTCCCTTCCTTTCTCCCTCCCTTCCTTCCTCCCTTCTCTTCCTTCCTTCCTTCCTTCCTTCCTTCCTTCCTTCCTTCCTTCCTTCCTTCCTTCCTTCCTCCTTTTCCTCCTCTTCCTTCTCCTCCTCTTCCTCCTCCTCCACTTCCTCGTCCTTCTCCATCCCATTTTCAGTTAGCTGAGCTTTTTATAAGTGTGTGCTGATTTATTTTAATTCATTTATTTTACCCAATTTAGAAAATTATGATTGATTCTTTCTTAAGATTCCTTTTCTTGTCACATTATATCTTTCCTTTTTTTTCAGGGACTTAATTGGTTTATCCTATAAATTCTTTTCTGTTTATTCCAAAGCCTGGGCCATCTGTGTGTCTACCTATTAACTGCTTTTTCCCCTCCTCTTCATTGTGGTGCTTATTTTTTTCTGCTTCTTTTCATGTCTAGTAATTTTTGAGTTTATACTGACTTTTCTACATATTACACTGTAGAAACTCTGGATTTTGATATCTTTTTCTATGGGAAGCCCTGTTTATTCTGGAAGGCACTGCACTTCCAGAGTAGGTAACTGCCTGCCTATCTGATCTTGCTGTGGGTTGGCTTTGGGCTTTGTCCGGAACAGATTATTTACATACATATTTGACATATGCCCCTAAAGAAGAAAGCAGCTTCAATGTCTGGTTTATTTACCACATTGCCCACATCTGAGCCTGGCAACTGTTTACTATCTCGTCAGCTCTTCTCTGTTTTTGCATTTTGTGCAGCTTTTCAGTTACAGAGTGGCTCTTAATTGTCACGCTCTTATTGGAGGCAGAAATCCTGGTCTTTTTTTTTTTTTTTTTTTTTTTTAATAATGTAGTCTTAGCACTTCTTTCCTCACTAATAATCTTAAACATTCCTCTTCCATAGTCTTTGACAAACTGCTTTGTAACCCAAATCACTGATCCTGTTCAATATATCTACTGCTGACTCATCATAGAACATTTCCTCTCTCGTGTCTGTGTTCTAATGTTTTCTTGTAAGCTCATTTCTCTCCTTTTTGTTCCCATCTTCCCTGTGAAAGTCAATGTTCCCCAAACCCTGAAAATGACAGTATGGCATCATTTGCCTTTGCTTTGCTTGAAAGTCCAGTAGTTTTGCCAATTTAGGGCTTTTTAAAAGTTACAATATTGACTTAACATTCCCTTACCATGTGAAAAAATTAAATTTGAACTCCCTACCAGTGCCCTGTACTGATGGTGTTTAATTTCTCATTATGGGCATATTTTTCCATCATATAGTCCTGGCAACACACAGATTTCCTTATTGCTTTCCTAGACTTGTGGGGCTTGTTTTTCTAGACCTGCCATTGAAAGAGACCCCTTTCATGGTGCTGGGTGTTTGCAGGATTCTAGATCTCAGCTTTCACGATTAAGAGGACATGGCCACGTCTCTTATCCCTCATCCAACTGTCAGCCATACAGGCTCACATCCGGTTCCTACAGACTCACGTTTTCCTGGAACATAGCAACATCTCACGCTTCACTGACCTGACTTTGAGTTCTCGTTATGTGTTTAGTACCTGGGGACATTCTCTCTCTGTGAGTTTGACTACCTTGGTTATTAATTGTTTATTTTGTTGTATCTAAATTAGCTTCTGTTTGTCTTTGTAGTGAAAGAAGGATTCTAATTAGCTCAAGTCCATCAATATTGGAGAACTTAATTTGTAAATGATAAGTCTAAGTCCATTTAAAGGCACATGGTGACACAAAGTGGTAAATGAATGCAGGCTTCACAGCCATCGGAATGAAGGGTCATGGCGGGAGAACTGGGTCATCTTAGGGCACGTGTGGTTACACTTTGGAACTTGCCCAGCCAAGCAGAGCCTGCACAGTGGCAGTCTACACCACATTCCCGTTGCAAACACCAATTTGGTGTTAGTAAAATAACATAACTCATAGTATTAAATTCAGCAAAAGTATATAACTAATAAATTAAGGCTAAATGGCAATTTAATTTGTCAACTTATTTTAGTTTTATAGTTGTGTAAAAGTTACAACCGTAAATATTTCACATTTAGTTTTATTAATGTGTTTATACATTTTCAAGTACTATTATATCAAAATTATATTAACACTAGCAGTTCGTGAAAATGTTTTAATTTAAAGTAGTTATATATTAAGCAGCTTGTGTAAATTGTCTATGCCGTAAGAGCCTGAGAACATACACAGATGAGAATGTTTTAAATTGTGAGCTGTATTTTTATACAACTCTGGGTCACCTGAGTTAAGTAGCACTTCAAAAATCCTCAGACCACCAAATGAAACAAAGGAGCTAAAACTGATGGTTGAGTTTCAGTCACAAGCCTAAGCAAAGTCAGTTCACAGTTGTCGTGAGACAGCCGAGTGTTTGGAGATCCCAGGCGCTGTTTCTCGTTCAGCGTTGCTGGGGCAGGGACTCAGCCATGCCTCTCGCCTGGCCGGGCAGGGTTTGGGAGGGACAGAGACGAGGTGCTGATGTCAGCCACCTCGTGGTCCCTCCTCAAAGTTGGTCTGTCTCCCTCTGGGGACCTTGGCACTTGCCTGGAGGTGGAGGCAGCAGAGTCTGCCGTTGGGAGAGGAGGAATGCTACAGCAGTGACAATATGTGACAAATCCGATGGCAGAGCCAGAGTCTACAAGATGCTCCCTTATTGTCTTCCTTTTTCCTTTTGGGGCCAATTCCCATTTGTGAGTTTTCCTACCCTCTAGTCCAGTGTGGGAAGAGATAGGGCTGCAAAGTTTCCTTCCTTCACCTCCCGTCCTTCATCCCTTCATTCCATTCTTCCTGGGCCCACTCCAATGCCAGCTCGCTGGCAGAAGATCTTTTGAGATGGTCTAAGGACCATTTGCTTTTCAGTGCAAAGAAACAGAAAGGAAAACTCAGTAGCCAACAGTGACGAAAGCTGCACATTTACGCCACACTGTGGGTCCACTTCGTTCTGGGTCTTGGTGGGATGGAAAAGAAACCAGTGGCGTCATCTCCCGTTCATCGTTTGTGTGTCCCCGCCACGGGCTTGCTGCCGCCTCTGGGGCTGGAGCCCGTCTGTTCCTACTCCCTCTTGTTTCCTCCCCGCAGCTTTCCGGAAAGGGGCATAGAAGCCATTCTTAGCTCTAGTTCCAAGGTAGGAAAATCAAAGGTGCTCCTTCACTAGTACATGGAGGATGAAAATCAGGGCCCCATTCCAGATCTCTCCAAGGGGGACCCAGGGGCCTTGGTAACTGGTGGGGTGGGGTGCGGATGCTGGGGTTAAGTCTAGGGAGGAGAAAGGAATTTGCTTTTTTAGCTTGGTTGACTGGGTAGGTTAACCATTGGTTGCATATGCCCTGGGCTTATCTAAACAAATGAACAGGAATTTCCCTGCGGGCGGGAAGGCCGAGAGGAACCACAACTAAAGGAGAAGAGTTGTGAGCACATCTGTGCTTCTACAGGAGGGAGCTCTGAGAGCCGGAGAGTGGCGGTTTTGGCAGGCTCTGGGGACATTCTGGGGAGCAGGAAGTGTCAGGCTTTCCCCATCCCCCTCTCTGGGTGGAGGACCCGAGGGAATACTGGGTTGTTGTCCTCTCAGCGGTTCCTAAGCTGCAAGAGGAGGTACAGCAGACAAGGTGCTCCAGGCTGTCCTTCCAGGGCTCTGCGGTGAGAAGGGACTCAGTAAAACCGCCATCTCCCAAGCACGACAGGCTTCTCTTCTGACAAGTGAGTGCTGTTCCTTTCTCTTCTCTTCTTTTTTTTTTTTTTTTAGTTAACAAGGAAAAAAAAGAAAGCATTACATTTGAGTCTAACTGCAAAAGCTGCAGTTATATTTTATGGCTGTTCTCATCTCTGTGATCAAATATTGAAGGCGACTGTGGGAAATCAATGCCCAGGTGAGGCGCCGAGTTATGTAAGAGCCACGTGAATGAAACATGAGGCGCCGTAAACCGAGAGTTTCAGATCCGGCTTTGAAGCCTGGGACTATCGCTGCACGCTTACCTGGACTCTATTCTGGAACCGTGAGGAATCAATATGAAAAAGCATCCACCAGGAGCAACAGAAAGAAATGTGCTCGCCGACCTAGAAGCAGGACTCCCGGAGCCCGCATCGGTTGGCTCGTGGTCCGGGAGAGCTGCCGGCGTCAAAGAGGGTGAGGACGGGCTCTGTGAAGTCACGAGAAAAACCCCGCCCTTTCAGTCCCTCCAAGTGCAGAGTGGCAGGCGGGCAGGGACGCTTCGAATCTGTAGTTGTTTGGGTTCACGGGGGCGCAAAGGAACAGATCTAGCAAAATTTTGAAGAATGTGAAGTTTAGACATTTATGAAAGAATGCAGGTTTATTACTTTTAAACACATGTCACACCTGGCGGGTACAATGCACACTAGCTGGGGGATGGGCACACTTATAACTTTGATTCAAACAGTACAAAAGCAATTTATGTAACCAAAACGCTTGTACCCCCATAACATTCTGAAAAAGAAAAAAAAATTACATGTTCTAACTCAAACCGG
This sequence comes from Mirza zaza, assembly GCA_008750895.1. Classification (NCBI taxonomy): domain Eukaryota; kingdom Metazoa; phylum Chordata; class Mammalia; order Primates; family Cheirogaleidae; genus Mirza; species Mirza zaza. Next base: position 22,792 of record VSMD01033987.1, read on the forward strand.
CCATGAAAACTGCTACCTATTTCAGGGCTTGATTCAACGAGGAATTATTCTAGTTCCTATTCATGTTTTGGTACACCTGTTTACATTAATGTTTATTTCAGATATATTTAAAAGCGATTTAATTTCTTGAGTAGTAAACTTGTCTTTAAAATTGTTATGCATTTTTGGTTAGACACTGGTTTTGCTCGGAGCCCGGGGAAGTGACTCGCGCGCGGGCGCTTTGCAGAGGGCTGCTGCAGGTCCCTGCTCCGGGCGGCTGCAAGACAGTGATGAATGAGTGCCATTTCCCAGGCTGCACTCTGCCCGCCTGCCCGGAAGGCTCTGTCTGCAGATGCTGATGATGAACCGACTGGTTTACCCAGCTCCAAGAGGACCCTCCTCCCCAATTAATCGCACACACAGCATTGACTCAGGTCTGGACAGATAAATGCTCACCACTCCTGCCCTACGGCGCTTAGGCTCTAGCTGGGGGCGGAGGTGACTTCTGCAGCCAGATGAGTAACACCAGGTGTCAGCTACCCTGAGTGAAATGAGCACAGGGTTTATGGGGATGGGGGGACACAGAGGGGAGCAGTCAATTCTACCCGTGATGGAGGGGGGTTGCCCACGGAAGTTATGCAGAAGTGACTTAGGTTTGAATTTTTAAAGAGGAGTTGGTGGAGAAACAGAATTCAAAATGAAGGAGAAATGAAGGGTCAGGCCCCGGGGTGCAGAGCAGTGTCTTGCTTTGTGGGCCCTGTGAATATCCACTTAGTGAGAATGGTTGAATAGTGCTGGCGCTTGAGTGTGCGTGTGGGGGCGTGGGGGACCGGGGGTGGGGACGACCTTTCCTCAGGGGTCATGGCAGATGGAACCAGACAGACAGCAGCAGGGGCTAAGGTCGTGGGTTCCTTAATTGCCATCGTAAATACTTAGATTTTATCCTAGGGACCATAGGGAGCTGGCTAACAGCTTTTTTCTTTCTTTTTCTTACACTTTTTTTTTTTTTTAAATAATTTTCAACTTATACACAAGATGGAAAGATAGCACAGAGCGTTCCCATATATTCTTCCTCTAATTTCCTCTAATAGCAACATCTTATGTTAGGGGATTAATACCGGTACACGCTCTTAACTAAACTATGCACTTTTTGAAGATCTCATCGGCTTCTCTGCTCAGGCCCTTTCCTGCCAGGATTCCGTGCAGGGTCCGTGTTGCACTCAGTCCTCCTGTCCCCTTGGTCTCCGCCACCCCGTGATGATCCTCGGTGTTTCCCAATGTTTTCAGGACCCTGACACGTCTGAAGACTGTTGCCCAGGCGTCTTGAAAGCGTCTCTCCATTTTGGTTTGTGTGATGTGTCTCGTGATCAGATAGACGGCAGCTGTGGACTTTTAGGAAGGGGACCCCAGAGGTGACCTGTCCCCCTCGGAATCCTGCCAGGGGTTGGTGACGTCACATAATGCACCACGGGTGATTGTGACCGGAATCACCGGGGCAAGGTGTTTTTCGTGTGGTTTCTCCACTGCTAAGTTACTAGGTTTCCCTTTTTTAATTTGAAGGAAGATACTTTGGGGTAATGTGAATATCATTTCTGTCCTTAAACTTCACTGCGGTTGCCACAGGTCTCTGAGTGTTGAGTGCTGCTAAATATGTCGGAGGCTCTTTCCTTCTCTGGGGATTTTGGAAATGGGATGTGATACGTTTGTGGCATGAACAGATCAATAGATTCCAATGGCAACGCAACCCCAGCTTTGCCGAATCGCACTGTGCCTTCATGGCACAGGGTCACGCACCGCTCGTAAATGTCCTCAGAGAGCCCACATTCGGTGTCTGTTTTTCAGTTCCCGAGGCATTTTAGCCTAAGCTGTCTTATTCGCTACTCTCCGTAACTACTCTACGGGAGTAATATAATATAAATACCACATAGGATTAGTATCTTTCTGTTGTGTTACATTTCATAATCCCCAGTATTGATGGGTGTAGAAGATCCTTCTCACTGTGCATCCTTAATAACATGAAACATTCAGTGTCCTGGATGTTTATCCTGTGTTTCTTCCCAAACTCGGCTGAATTTTTAACAGTCCGTGCAAAGACAGAGGCTCTGTGTGTCGAATAAGGATGCCGCACCTTGATTCAGCAAGCGCCCTAAATGCATATGTCTCTAACCTCAGCCCCCTGCAAGTGAGATGGGAGAAACCTGTGGCTTTGTTTATTGGTGTCACTGCTGGTAAACAGCACAGTGTGGGAGACCGGCGCCTCTTTATGTTGCGAACTTTTAACGCATGAAAGATTGATTTTTCCTTTCCGTGGTTGGCTAATATTAGGGGAATCAAAGATTTAATTTTTTTCTCCACATCTCCATTTGTTTTATAAAGAATGAAAAAAATATCCAAAGACATCACCTAAGTGTCACTTAGGGAAACCGGTCAGGGAGCACATTGGGATGTTCAAAATAGCCCATTTCCCATCGTTTCTTGGCCTTTTGGCTAAGACTGAGTGCGAAATAGCCCGTTCCCTGTCACCATGGCACCGACACGTGTTTTTGGGCTACAGGTTCTGAGTGGGATCTCTCCAGCCCGGCACTGGGCTTGTGGGGCAAGATGGCTTTAGTCCAAAAGGGGTGTCTTTGTGCTCCGGGCCTTGCGAGAGGTGGGAGGCTGCACCAGGCCCCCCGTGTGCGGAGCTGCTGGGGTGGCTGCGAGTTGGGGCTGCCAGAAATTCGCCTGGCCTCGATTCAGGGCCACCCCCGTGTGCAGAGGCCAGGGTCTGCGTACCACATCCGCGTCTGCGGCTCCTTCCGCGGTCAGGTCTCCGGGGAGCGGACCCGAGATGGGGTGCAGTGTGCAGGGCATTTTGAGGAAGGGCCTGCACGGGGACAGCTGTGGAGGGGAAGGCGCAGGAGTGGGCGGAAGGGGAAGCCGGGCTGTGACGCAGGGCTGGTGGCAGCCTCGAACAACCACACGGGGCCAGCAGAGTCGTCCTGGATTAGCCAGGCCTTTCTGCCCTGCCTTCCCCAGCCCCGGTGTGAGCATTCACCCAGAGAGGCACAGTCCTGGGTGTGGAGGTCCCCTGCCCTGGGCTCATCCCTGAGGGAACAGGTGACGGCTGTCTGTCAGCGGCGGGGGCAACAAGTCCTTCCTTGGGGGGCGTCCAAGCTGTACACGGTTGTGCTCACCACAGCTTCTCTTCAAAGAGGCTTGGTGTGGCCTGTTTCTCCATAGCCTCAGAGGAAAGTATGACGGTCAGCTTAGGCCACATCGCTGTAGTAACAAAGAGCCCCCACCCCTCGGTGGCTTATTACAGGGGTCTTTTCTGGCTCGTGCTAACTATCCAGCGCAGGTCACCTGTGCCTGTGGTTTGTAGCCTCTTTATTCTGAAGCCCAGCTGACATAACCCACTACCCTGGGCATGAGCTCTGGGCAGAGAGAAAGAGCCCATATGGCCATGTGGTGGCTTTGAAAGCCTCGGCTGAGAAGGGCCAATACTCCTCCTCCAACGCTTCATTGGCCAAAGCAAGCCACGTGGTCACGCCTGCCATCTGCGGGGCAAGAATTATAATCCTCCCACAGGCTAGGCACAAGCAGGGGACATGGTGACTATTTTGACAATAATATTAATATATTCTACAGGAAAAGCTCACAGAGACGTCAGAGGAGTGGTTGGGAGTTTTGCATAGAGGTGGGGTTGTGGAGCCTGGACACTTGTCACTGAGCTGGAACTTCCCAGGAAGGAGACAGCCCTCAAACAGAAAATAGCTATAAATACTCGTGACGGTGCCAGAATGGCTTTTGACTTAAATTACGTTTTTTTCCCCTTGAGCGTGGAAGGGCGAAGCACAGCTATTCCAGCCACTGGGCAGGTGGTTCAGGACGCAGAGCTGAGCTCCGTGGGAGGGAACGTTGCCCTGACGGTGACTCCTTAATACTTTCTTTCATTCTCTGGCCTTCCTCCTCCCACACAAGGCCTTTGCATTTGCTCTCCCTTCTTTTCCAAAACCACTTGCAGAAAAAGCCCTTGAGAGGCAATGTTGTTGTTTTTTTTTTTGACCGTGACCTCTAGCAAGAAATACTGTTTCTATTATTATATGATACACACAAAATGGAAACAAAATCTTTACATGAAAGCACTTGCTCTTCCTACAGGTGCATTCTAATAGCTTCTATCCTATCCTATCCCCTGCACAATTGTCAATTGTGACCAATTAAATTGATTGATTTTATAAACATCTAATAAGTTTGTATAGTTTTTATTATATTGATGTAGTTACCTTCTATTCCTAGTTTGTTGAGTGCTTTTATTATGAAATGGTGCTGCATTTTACCAAATGCTTTTTCTGCTCAGTTGAAAGGATAATGTGTTTTCCCCCTTAATTCTGTGTATCACCTTAATTGATTTCTGTGTATTGAACCACCCTTGCATTCCAGGAATAAATCCCACTTGGTCATGGTGAAAAAAAATTAGCACAGACTGGGTAGCTTAAAGCAATAAAAATTTATTCTCTCACAGCTGTGGAGGCTAAGAGTCTGAAACCAAGGCATCTTCAGGGTCATGCTCTCTTTGAAGGCAGTGGGGGAGAATTCTCGCTCTGGGGGCTAGCAGTCCTCGGCTTGCAGATGCGTCCCTCCAATCTCTGTCTCTGTTATCGCATCTGGAAAATAAAAATAAAATCCTAAGTCCCCCA
>VSMD01033988.1:0-11517 GCA_008750895.1 Mirza zaza
GCCCCGTGAGAGCTCTAGTGCTCCACAGGAGAGATCGGGGCCGGTGGTTCTAAAGGAAACAGAGTCGCAAGACATTCAGGATGGGATTCGGGGTCTGGAGAGTGAGGATGATGTTCCAGAAGTAGACGACTTCACTCTATTGGAATCAATGGAGATGGTCGTACCGTAATTAAAAAAAAAAAAAACCCACCCCCTGAAAACAAGCCCTAGGGTGTCTTCTTGAGGAAAAATAAATATAAGACCCCGTCTTATTTTCGGGGAAACACGGTAGGCATTTATTCCATGGTCTCTGGCCAGCTGGATTTGGCAAGGAAAAAAAATCACTACACTAGGAATTTATCTCATTTATCAAAGCTCCTTTCACTTTCTTATCTGAGACTCCAGGCGGGAGCCACTTGCCCTTTCTTCGGGTTTGGAGGGTGTTCCATGGTTCATTCTCTCGTTCCAACGGCAGCAGGTGACACCTACCCAAGGCTCCGCGTCCTGTCCACGTCAGGACGTCACGGCGGAACAAGACGGGTGAGAGTCTCTTTGCAGAGCTGGTGCTCGTATACAGAGAGCAGAGAAATCAGACAGCAAACAAGTAAACGAGATAGTTTCAGCAGCAACGCAGAAAATACAGCAGGGTGACCTGAGGTGGCCGCATTAGAAAAAGAGGTTGGAGAAGGGAGGAAGGTTTTCAGCTGACGCCTTCTAAAGACAGACTGGCACTTTTTTTTTTTTTTTTTAATGAGAAAGAGTAGTATCTTCTTGCTTCTTTTTTTTTTGTCTGTTGAGCGGCAGCTGAAGGTCGCTGATCCGAGGGAAAGAGGCAGCCGGAACCCCAGTGGGGAGACATTTCCAAGGGGACGTGGGCAGAGTCGTCGTGGGGAAGGGAGGCAAGAGCCTCACGAGAGCAGTGACTCACAATGACGCCTGGGGACAGATACAGTGGCCGGGGGGCCGGGGGGACCATTCTCGGGTTTGGGGGGCCAGGAGACCACGAGACGGCAGCGGGGTGAGCTAAGAGAGCCGTGAGACCTCAGGCGGCCGGGGCGGGCTCAGGAGGAAGATGCCGGGGCCGGGGCCGACCACGAAGGCTGTCTCTGCTCTTCCCTTGTTAGGAAAAATCCGATCGAGGAATTGATGAGATGTGGCCCATAAGAACGTTATTTTTATTGTGTCGCCCCGTATTGCTATATCGAAGACAGAAGCAGGAGTTTGCACCGTTTCGCCCTGAAGGAATGTGTGTGGACTCGATGGTTCACTGATCAGAGGCTGCTGTCGTGGGAGAGCTCTCTGAGCATCCGGTGGGGATGTTTTTCAGGAAGGCTTCCCGGTCTCTCGAAATCTGTGAGCTTCCCTGTGTCTTGAAAGACAAGGCAAGGCAAACGTGGCCCACAGGATGGGAGCCGGAGACGATGAGTGCACTTTGCCCAGAGAAGTGCCCTGGTGGTTATAAACAACCTGTTTTATTAGAGATGGGCTCCCTGCTCTCTCCTGTCTGTCTGCCTTTAAGTCCACCCTAACTAATCAAAGAAATAGAGTCACTATACCTCTTTTGTTTTACCTTTGTTAATTGACAGCTACCTCTTAGCACTGAGAAGTTAGCCCCTGAAAGCCTTTGTGCCTGTTTGCTCACCGAGATAGATTAGAAGCCCCCACTTGAGAGGACTTTTGACCCCAACCCCACTACCCGTCCCCCCTAGCAACTGCATTCCCTGGTATGCAAACGTGTTACCCTGACAACAGGTAATTGATGTCTGTGATTTATAAAAACCTGTGCGAATCTAACCACATGGCCGGACATTCATGGGGATATGCCCAGTCTCCCGAGTGACCCCCGCCGTGATTATATCTGATCTTTTTATATAAAACTATAAACTATACCTGAGTCTCCGTGCATTCTTTTATTTCTCTGTGTCACCTGTCAATCTCCTTATCCTCTGTGGCGACCCCTATCTTAGGGACTTGGCTTCCCCAGGGAGAAGCAGCTGGTCTCCTCTCGGGGCCTGCCTCAACTACTCCCCCGCATTCCCTCCTCCCTGTGCCATCAATCCCGGCCGGGTACCTGTGGTCCCACTGCTCAGCCCCAGGAACCAGGGGGAGGGGGGAGGCGCGCTTTTCCGAGAAATTTGCCCCCCGAGTCTCCTAACCTGGCTCGAGCACCTCCACGGCTCGGCCACACCCGCGTGCCGCCCCGGACAGGCTTGACCCTCCAAAGTCGAAAGGCCAGAAGAGATCCCCGGAGGCGTCCCCAGTCCACGCTCTGTCTCCAAAGGGAACGGACGGACAGACTGCCGGGGACAGAGGTCAAGCGCTCAGTTGGAGGACGGGGCCCTAACTGGGACCAGAGAAGAGGGTGGTGCCAGCTGCCCCTTCGCCTGCAAATGCCAGCGCCCTTGGCCCTGCCCGGTTCATGGGCCTCATTTCCCTAGAGCCTGGCATGCGTTTCGAGCTGTCTGCACCCTGTCCCCTCTGTCGGATAAGGTATCTGCCACCTCCGTCAAAATAGCAGGGAGAAAATAGTGCAATCAAGGAACCCGCTCTAAGTCGTCAAAGACTCAAAACAGGTTAATATTGTTCACTCACGGCCTTTATTAAAGACTCGCCCATGGCAGGGAAGGGGGTCTGGGGGAGAGAGAACAGCCACCTGCCAAGGACGCTAAATAGGCCCGTTGAGGAGGGGAAGGGAAGAAGGACACAAGAAAGTGATTTTTTTGTTTGTTTTTTGGGTTTTTTGTTTCTTTGTTTTTTGAGACAGAGTCTCACTCTGTTGCCCGGGCTAGAGTGCCGTGGCGTCAGCCTCGCTCACAGCAACCTCAGACTCCTGGGCTCAAGCCATCCTCCTGCCTCAGCCTCCCAAGTAGCTGGGACTACAGGCATGCGCCACCATGCCCGGCTCATTTTATATATATATATATATATATATATATATATATATATATATATATTTCTTTTAGTTGGCCAATTTATTTCTTTCTATTTTTAGTAGACACGGGGTCTTGCTCTTGCTCAGGCTGGTTTCGAACTCCTGACCTGGAGCGATCCTCCTGCCTCGGCCTCCCAGATTGCTAGGGTTACAGGCGTGAGCCACCACACCCAGCCAAGAAAGTGATTTCTGATGCTCACGCTTGAAGCTCTGACTCGAGGGGGGAGGGAGGGCAAGGGCAATATACGTAACCTTAACATTTGTACCCCCACAATATGCTGGGAAAAAAAATAAATTAATAAAAGAAATTAAAAAATGAATAAAATAAAATAAAAATAGAACAAAGTGATTTTTTTTAAACTTTTTATGGACATATATAAGAAAATTGTGAGTATCGTAAGTATACGGGTGGAGGAGATTTTTAAACACTGAGCATGCCCATGTCCTCAGCACTGAGATGAAAAAGTTGAGTGTGCCCAGCACACACCCCGGTCCTACCCCTTCCTGTCTCCCTGCCCTCCCAGGGGCTGCCACTTTGCCAAAGCCTCTAACGCCATTGATGAGTGTTGCCTGTTTTTGACCCTTACGTAAATGAATCATAGCGTGTGCTCTTCTGTTTGTTTGTTTGTTTATTTATTTTGAGACAGAGTCTCGCTCTGTCGCCCGGGCTAGAGTGAGAGCCGTGGCGTCAGCCTCGCTCACAGCAACCTCAGACTCCTGGGCTCAAGCGATCCTCCTGCCTCAGCCTCCCGAGTAGCTGGGACTACAGGCATGCGCCACCACGCCCGTCTAATTTTTTTTTTCTATATATTTGTAGTTGGCCAATTAATTTTCTTTCTATTTTTTAGTAGAGACGGGGTCTCGCTCTTCTGGCTCAGGCTGGTTTCGAGCTCCTGACCTTGAGCGATCCTCCCGCCTCGGCCTCCCAGAGTGCTGGGGTGACAGGCGTGAGCCACCGCGCCCGGACCACGTGTGCTCTTTCGCGTCTGGCCGCTTTGGCTTGGCGTTAGGAGCGTGAGATTTGTCGGTGCTGCTGGGGGCCGTTGCAGTCATTCGTTGTCATTGCTGCCCAGCGTCAGAAGTCATCTTGTAAATGTCGATATTTGACTCTCAGGACTGAATCTCAAGCCTGCTCAAAGAGAAAAAAATATATATATATGTATATTTTATATATATAGTTATATACATATTATATGTATATTTATATATATAAAAATATATATATATATAAACTCATCCCCAGAGTAAAATTAACTCCCTTGGCTGAAGTCATTTCTATTTTGCTCGTTGAGCAGCGAGCTCATCCTGCACTCTCTGAAGACTTTCTTATTTAATTTGAAATTTACGTCTGAGCTGCTCCTCAGCGTCAGGATACAGACAGATGAGTTCGAGTCCCGACCCTTTTCTCAGTGCCGGAGGAACGAAGCCAAGCTGTTCACTCGCTCGCTCCAGTTTTATTTCTTCTGTCACAAGCGAGGACCCTTGAAGATAACTCCAGGAACAGCTGCCAGACACTCATGCCCTGGGGGACTCACCCAGCACAGCACAGCCAGCCAGTCGCTGGCATTCGTTCTCGGGCGGGAACAAGAGACAGTGCTTGCGATCATCATCTAGACGATTGCGAGCGTCGCAGACGCATGCACACGAAGGCACGGGCTCCTGCCGTTGATCCCTGACTCCTGAGTGTACGCTCTGTCTGTCTGTCTGTCTGCCAGGTTGCCTCACCGGAATAACGTGCCTCTCTCTCTCGGCGCACACACACCGAAGGGAATGCTGGCCCGGGACCAAGAGGCTCCCAGTTCTCCCTGGACCGCAAGCCATGCCTAATGTTTGCTTGCATGACAGTAGAATGTAGAAGGAGACGACAGGTTAGATGTTGCTATCGGTAAGCTGGGTCTGGCAGGTCGTGGCTGTGGCCAGCCTGGGGAAGCCGGTTCACTCTGTATTTCGAAGACCACAGGTTGCAACACAGCAGAACGTTTTCAGGGTTGTGTGACGCCGTGTTTCCCTGAAAATAAGACAGGGTCTTATATGTATTTTTCCTCAAGAAGACACCCTAGGGCTTATTTTCAGAGCATGTGTTATTTTTTTTTTTTAAGGACGGTACAACAATCCGAGTTTATTCAAACATAGTTAAGTCGTCTTCTTCTGGAACATCATCCTCACTCTCCAGACCCCCAATCCCATCCCGAATGTCTTGCGACTCTGTTTCCTTTAGAACCACTGGCCCCGATCTCTCCTGTGGAGCACTAGAGCTCTCACGGGGCGGATGAGAAGGGCTGCTCGTGTTCTTTCCCGCTCCGAGACGACACGCATGGGTTGTGCAGATGCGCTGCGCAGCCACGCCCGTCACTAGGGCTGATTTTTATAGCCACGCCCACCACTAGGGCTGACTTTCATAGCCACGCCCATCACTAGGGCTGATTTTCATAGCCACGCCCAGCACTAGGGCTGGTTTTCATGGCCACGCCCACCACTAGGGCTGATTTTCATAGCCACGCCCATCACTAGGGCTGATTTTCATAGCCACGCCCACCACTAGGGCTGATTTTCATAGCCACGCCCACCACTAGGGCTGATTTTCATAGCCACGCCCAGCACTAGGGCTGATTTTTTCATAGCCACGCCCATCACTAGGGCTTATTTTCGGGGTGGGGCTTCTATTAGGCACATGCCTAGAAATCCTGCTGGGGCTTATTTTATGGGTAGGTCTTATTTTGGGGGAAACACGGTACCTATTATTTACTTTTCTCATCTTACTACATTAGCTAGTACCTTCGAATCAATGTAAATAATTATGGTCACAGAGGGGAGCCCTGTTTCATTACTGGTTGAAAACAAAATAACTTCCTCATCTGATTGCTTATTATACTTCCTAAAAGAATTTGATAATCTCTTCATGTTTAAGTAAAATTCCCTGTATTACCACTTTGCTTACAGTTTTATCAAGGATGGCTACTTAATTTCAGTAAATTGTATTATGGCATCTAATGATTTAATCCTATGATTTTTCCCCCTCTTTTAGCTTGTTAATTTGAGGAATTATCTTGTAGATTTTCTGATATTAAAATAGCTTTATTTACAACAATAAATCCTACTTAGCCATGGTGTGTCATTTATTTTATACAGTGCTAGGTTTCAGTAAACTAATGTTTCAGTCGGACTTTCTGCATCTATATTTGTAAGTGAAATCAATATATAATTATCAGATCACCCTCACTTCATAAAATCAATGAAGGAACTGTCCTTTCTTTTCCTATGGCCTGACATGATTTAAAGAATATAGGAACTTTCATTTTACTTTATAATAATTTAGAGAGGCATTATTAGATATTATTAGAGAAGATGTAGTCGTGTACATCATTTTTTTTTTTTTTTTTGAGACAGAGTCTCACTCTGTTGCCCGGGCTAGAGTGAGTGCCGTGGTGTCAGCCTCGTTCACAGCAGCCTCAAACTCCTGGGCTCAAGCGATCCTCCTGCCTCAGCCTCCCGAGTAGCTGAGACTACAGGCATGCACCACAATGCCCAGCTAATTTTTTCTATATATTTTTAGTTGTCCTGTTAATTTCTTTCTATTTTTAGCAGAGACAGGGTCTTGCTCTTTCTCAGGCTGGTTTCGAACCTCTGACCTTGAGCGATCCTCCCGCCTCAGCCTCCCAGAGTGCTAGGATTACAGGCGTGAGCCACCGCGCCCGGCCTCGTGTACACCTTTGCAGCACAACTAGGAGCTGATAGTCAAAAAAGCAAGTAACTGGACTGAAGTCAGGCAACCGCCACGGGTCAAAGCTGGAGCAGAACTCTGGACTTGTGAATCTAGGTGGGGTGCTCAGGCTACTACAGTGTTTCCCTGAAAATAAGACTTACCCATACAATAAGCCCTAGCAGGATTTCTAAGCATGTGCGCCATAGAAGCCCCACCCCGAAAATCAGCCCTAGTGACGGGCGTGGCTGCGCAGCGCATCTGCACGACCCATGCGTGTCGTCGCGGAGCGGGAAAGAACACGAGCAGCCCTTCTCATCCGCCCCGTGAGAGCTCTAGTGCTCCACAGGAGACATCGGGGCCGGTGGTTCTAAAGGAAATAGAGTCGCAAGACATTCGGGATGGGTTTTGGGGTTTGGAGAGTGAGGATGATGTTCCAGAAGAAGACGACTTCACTCCATTTGAATCAATGGAGATGGTTGCACCATCCTTGGAAAAAAATAACACATCCCCTGAAAGTAAGCCCTAGGGTGTCTTCTCGAGGACAAATAAATATAAGACCCTGTCTTATTTTCGGGGAAACACGGTATTTACCATGTCACATCTCCCGGGATGATCCTGAAATCCTGAGCTAAACACAGGTGAGCAGAAATCCCACTGCGAGACCAGCAGAACAAAGCCACCCTTTGGAGAACACACAGCAGAGCGGTCACCAAGCCTGGCAGAGAAGAGCCATGAACGGCCGGGAGGACCCGGCCACAGAATGACTTCTTCGGCGGTTGACCCTTCACAATGGGGCAGACGGAGCACCCAGGCCACTGCCGGTGACTCGAGACGGCAGATTCGCAAGGCCACACCGAGCTGATTGTGAAAATCTCAGGTAACGATCATTCGTGCACACCTATTCCTTTAGGATTTACAGATAATGTATTTAGAGGGGTTAAATCATCTGTCAAAGATTTTCTCCGAAGGATAAGGAACCACTCCACAAAACTCTTTGAATTGCGTTCCTTATGTTTCCGCCGCAGCATTCATCGCTCTTACTGCAACTGTTTTACTTATCTGTGCTGCTTGGCTTTGTCCACCGGGCCCCCCTCCCCAACTGGAAGGGAAGCAACAAAGGAGCAGGACCTACTCTGTGTCATTGTTTCACCCACGGGCCTTGAACATGGTGAAAAGACACCCAAAACACATTTGTCCTATGACTGAAAAAACTAAATGCCATACACCAGGTACCATGTTTCCCCGAAAATAAGACAGGGTCTTATATTTATTTTTCCTCAAGAAGACACCCTAGGGCTTACTTTCAGGGGATGTGTTATTTTTTTCCAAGGATGGTGCAACCATCTCCATTGATTCAAATGGAGTGAAGTCGTCTTCTTCTGGAACATCATCATCACTCTCCAGACCCCGAATCCCATCCTGAATGTCTTGTGACTCTGTTTCCTTTAGAGCCACCAGCCCCGATCTCTCCTGTGGAGCACTAGAGCTCTCACGGGGCAGATGAGAAGGGCTGCTCGTGTTCTCTCCCGCTCCGCGACGACACGCATGGGTCGTGCAGATGCGCTGCGCAGCCACGCCCGTCACTAGGGCTGATTTTCATAGCCACGCCCACCACTAGGGCTGATTTTCATAGCCACGCCCACCACTAGGGCTGATTTTCATAGCCACGCCCATCACTAGGGCTGATTTTCAGGATAGGGCTTCTATTGCGCACATGCTCAGAAATCCTGCTGGGGCTTTTTTTATGGGTCGGTCTTATTTTCGGGGAAACCCAGTATACCTAAAATGCTCCCCGCTTGGATGCTATGTAGAGAGGACACCCTCTTTCCCTCGGGGTGCTGGGTGGGCCCCGAGGCAGACAGATCAGTCATCCTGCCGTCTGGGGCCGCCCCTCTAAATACAAACCACGCCGTGCGTTGAAGTCTGAGGTCTCCTTACCAATCTTGCACGATCACTTCATTTGACAGCGACATTCTTTTTAGAGGCAAATCAGTGTGAACTCCCAATATCCCAAATTAGATCAAGCACGCACGTTCGAATGAGTTGGACATTACTCACCACCATCAGCCTAAGTTTGAAGCCACCAGCTCTCATTTTTCACCGGCCCGACATCCTGAACGGCACCATTTGTCAGGAGCCCTGCCTTGTATTTTGCCTTTTTCCTCCATTGTCTCGCCGGATTAACCAAAGCAATAGTAAATAAGTTGCTAAATACCGATATTAGTTCATTTGTAGCTAATTATGATAGGTAAATGGTGCAGTAAAATGAAGCACCCTGCACCCTCCCTCCTGGCTTTCTTTTCTTTTCTTTTTTTTTTTTTTTTTTTTCAAGCTTTTGTGATGTTCTCCAGGTAAATCCCATGCATAATGTAAGAGTGGCAATGTTGTTTGCATAATAAGCTATTTTCTACCACAGAAGCAGAAACATTTTATCGCTATAGAGAAAGCTCAAATTATGAATACATTTTCCTATAAGTTGATTTATGTGAAAATTACAAATAAATGCAAAGCCAGGCTGCAAGCGAATTGTTCGTTCCCAGTTCAAGGAGTGGCGTTATTTGAAATTAAAAAAGAAAACAACTCCACCGCCGCATCCTGCTAAGAGAAATATTTTTAATGTCGTTCAGTCCGAAGCGTGTACACACCACGCGGTCCAAGACGGAAAAGCCTGACCCGGGCCTGGCCGTGGCACTTGAGGTTGCAGAAACTCAACACGAGCTTCTCCTGCTGATCTCTGAAACCGTTTTACCTGCGCTGTCGTATACGTGTTTTTACTTGAACTTGGACCGCGCAGAGTCCCAGCAGACCGTATAATTATTGCTTTCACTCGTCGGGGGAAGTTGAGAGAATAAATGGCAGCCCATGATCAATCTCCTCTGCTCGGGTAGGAGCCGAATGTGTGCTAAAGACACAGAAACGGTTTTGTGCAGGAATCAAAGCTTCTCAGGCACCTGTGATACTCTCAAAACGCGGGATGCACGTGTCTAACTCCAGGCACAAGCACTGGGAGTAGAGAACTCACCTTGCTGGAAGCCCCCTAACTAAGCACACCAGGGACGCTTTCTGGCAACCGGGCGGTTGATCTACAGCAAGGGTCTCCAGCTGGCCACAGAGCTCTGGCCAGTGTCTAAGACGTGGAGTAAGCAGGTTTTGGGGAAAGGAGATAGCACCACCGTGGATAGTCTACACCAAGGGGTCCTCAAACTTTTTAAACAGGGGGGGCCAGTTCACTGTCCCTCAGACCGTCGGAGGGCTGGACTATAGTTTAAAAACAAAAAACTATGAACAAATTCCTATGCACACTGCACATATCTTATTTTGAAGTAAAAAAAAAAAAAAACGGGCAAAAACGCCCGCATGTGGCCCTCGGGCCGTAGTTTGAGGACGCCTGGACTCTACACAGTCGAATAAATGCAATCTGTGTAGCCATTTGCACGCTACGTGTCTATTGCATTTCTAGCCTTTTAACCCTGCCCGGGTCACCCACCCCTGGGCCGTGATCGAAAGCTGTTGCCCCAGACTTCTGCCTTCTTGTGCTTGAGCTGCTGGTTGCAAATCTCTTGTCTTTCAGGTTCTCGGTTCTACCGCGTTTCCCCGAAAATAAGACGGGGTCTTGTATTTATTTTTCCTCAAGAAGACGCCCTAGGGCTTATTTTCAGGAAATGTGTTATTTCTTTTTAAGGACAGTACGACCATCTATGTTGATTCAGATAGAGCGAAGCCGTCTTCTTCTGGAACATCATCCTCACTCTCCAGACCCCGAATCCCATTCTGAATGTCTTGCGACTCTGTTTCCTTTAGAGCCACCGGCCCCGATCTCTCCTGCGGAGCACTAGAGCTCTCACGGGGCAGATGAGAAGGGCTGCTCGTGTCCTTTCCCGCTCCGCGACGACACGCATGGGTTGTGCAGATGCGATGCGCAGCCACACCCGTCACTAGGGCTGATTTTCATAGCCACGCCCATCACTAGGGCTGATTTTCATAGCCACGCCCATCACTAGGGCTGATTTTCATAGCCACGCCCATCACTAGGGCTGATTTTCATAGCCACGCCCATCACTAGGGCTGATTTTCATAGCCACGCCCATCCCTAGGGCTGATTTTCATAGCCACGCCCATCCCTAGGGCTGATTTTCATAGCCACGCCCATCCCTAGGGCTGATTTTCATAGCCACNAGCCACGCCCATCACTAGGGCTGATTTTCATAGCCACGCCCGTCACTAGGGCTGATTTTCATAGCCACGCCCATCCCTAGGGCTGATTTTCATAGCCACGCCCATCCCTAGGGCTGATTTTCATAGCCACGCCCATCCCTAGGGCTGATTTTCATAGCCACGCCCATCGCTAGGGCTGATTTCCATAGCCACGCCCATCCCTAGGGCTGCTTTTCATAGCCACGCCCACCACTAGGGCTGATTTTCGGGGTAGGGCTTCTATGGCGCACATGCTTAGAAATCCTGCTGGGGCTTATTTTATGGGTAGGTCTTATTTTCAGGGAAACACGGTAATAATGATCTCTATTCTCATCTCAAGGTCTGCACCCCCTTCACATATCCCCGACTAGCTTACTGGACTTTGGGGTCTTCTTCAGCTCTGTTCTCTCTGTAAGCTGCCCAGAATCTGGTGATGCTCAGAGCCTCAAGGGAGATGCTCCTGTCTAGCCCCCGCCCAGGTCACTGAGCGCCTGCTGAATACCTCTCCCTCCCCCCTCCGCCACACCCCCCACAGTGGTATAGACAGCTAATCTGAATATCTGTCTCGAAAGTCTGATCTTCACTGGCTATGTGCTGTCAACTCCCTGACCTGTCAAGAGACGTTGCATTTGTGGACCTGACTTGTCACAAGACTTCTCTGTCATCTCTAAACCGGCAAGATCTGTTGTGGATTTTTTTTTTTTTTTTT